>CALNHX010003266.1:0-133439 GCA_940337035.1 Agriotes lineatus | reverse complement strand
CTAGTGTCAAAAGCGACGTTTGTAGCACTCTTAATATTAAAATATTAAAATACGTCTTATTCGCACGTTGCCGTTGGAGGCGTGTTTTAATAATTTATTAAAACACGCTTTGCCGTAAATTTTAATGTCAACATAACTTAGAATATCTAACACAATATGACGGAAAAAGTGTCACCCAACTAAGTTTTTATATTTCTGTTACGATCGTAGAAAAAATAGCGTATGATACACGTGTATAAGAGCTATTAAAGCACTAGCGATGTTAAAAGCACTCAGCTTGCGCGTGCTTTAAAGGCGTACTTATACACTTGTATCATAATATACTATTTCTTGTCTTTTTCATAAAAAATTAAACATCGATAATTCATTTTTAATTTTATTTTCCCTCTAGCAACAATTTTTTCATAAATTAGAAATAAACATAACAAAAAAAAATTCTAACCCACTAAAATGGTCTTTTTGGACTAAAAAGTTATTTTAAACTAAATTTTGATCAAACTTTGGATTTAAGCTTTTTGTATCAGACACACCTGAAATATACGGTATTGTAAAAGTACGCCTGTGTGCCTTAATCTCGTATTTGCTGTCATGCTGTGAAAATAGTGTTGAAGGAAGGCTTTTTACTTAAAGAAAACGTGAAGCCCTAGGGGCAAAAAGGGATGGATAACAGTAAAAAGTCAAGTAAGTTCCGTACTGTTCAAGACTTTCCTTTATTTTATCAATATCATGAGGTCAAATTGTAAACACATCATTACCATACTTTGACTAAGCTAATGGTTCTTGCATAGGAGTAGACGCTTGTCATTTGATGGTTTCATAAAGGGGTTACTAGCAATGAGAGGTAAAGGGGAAACTGCATGGTTTGAAAACAGCTACGTCTTACTGATAAAGGAACATCAGTGATTACATTATTCTAAGTGGGGACCTTAATATTAATCAGAACTCTAATTCTATTAATAAACATTTATTAATGGACGTTTTTGAATCCTTCGGCTTAATTAATAAAAATACTGGACCTATCAGGATTTGCTTGAATCGGCTCAATAATTTGTCGGAGTCTACTATCGACTACCTGGTCACCTCAATGCCAATTGACACATTCGTTTATCGCACAATTGACCCTGATCTTTCAGATGATATGGCCAACAAACTAATAAGCACAATAAAAATTGATACTTCTCCTAATGTCATCAAACCAGAGGGAGAAAAGCCAGATGCGCTTCACTGAATAACCTAAATAACTTAAAACATTTACTACGCAATGTCAGTTGAATCGGCGTAGCCTCTAATGATGTCAACAAAAGCTTTAATAATTTTATGACTTCTTTTCTGGGGTATTTTAACTTAACCTGCCCAGTTGTTCAACAAAAACCTGGTCACATAAATGCCAAGCAGCCGCCCTGGATCACTCCGGAACTACTAATCTTAAAAAAGGATCTCTTAAGTCAATTTTTTATTATGCGGTCCGCTCAATCCGACACGGCAAAATCCATATATAGAGATAAAAAGAAATATTATAAAAGGAAGATTAAGGAAACGAGAATAAATTTCTACATGCAATTAATTAACAACAGTAATAACAAATCTCGGACTCTATGGCAAATAACAAATCCCAATAACACAAAGAATAAGAGGAAATTGAAGATTGCCCTGAGCTCTGAGGGTCAAACTACTGATGATCCATCAACAGTAGCCAATCAATTTGCCAAGTTTTTTTCTTCACCTGCGGAGAATCTAGTGGCTCAATGATATGTTTTTCGCACTTTTTCCACTCTTGGGTGTAAAAAAAAATTAAATTCAGAGAATAGTGGCTCAATGTTTTCAAGGAAATCCTTTGGAATGTACCACATCTCCTATGCTACCACACACTATGTTCTTTAGTCCAGTAACTATTAATGAGCTAAAAAGTATTGTCTCCAATCTAAAAAATAGTTCTTCAACAGGGATTGATGGCATTTCATCTAAGGTGATCAAGCATGTTATCGACGAAATAGCCCATGCTTTACTATTTGTCATTAATTTCTCTGTAGAAAAAGGTGTATTCCCAGACGCTCTCAAGCTAGCCAAAATTATTCCTATTTTTAAAAAAGTTGACCCCCTATCAGTAATTAACTATAGACCAATATCAATGCTTAGTGTATTCTCAATTATTTTTGAGAAACTTATGCACTCAAAGTTAACAAGTTATCTATCGAAGTACAACATTATTACTGATTGTCAGCATGGTTTCCGGGCTGCTAGATCCACAGAATCGGCTTCTGTTAAATTTTTGGATCGCATTTATAGGGAAGTGGACAATGAAAAATATGTAGCCAGATTATTTTATGACTTTACTAGTGCCTTCGACACCGTGGATAGCACAGCGGTATCTTCAAAACTATATAATATCGGCATTCGCGGATATGTATTAAGTTGGATGATGTCATTCCTTAATGACAGACAACTGTTAGTGGAAATTAACCATATCCATCCTACTAAACATACCATTAACCTAGGCGTTGCTCAAGGCTCTGTGATGGGCCCACTGATCTTTTTACTATTCATTAATGATCTGCCATTATTTGTTAAATCGGGTTTTGTTATTAATTATGCGGATGACACACCTGTTATGGCTGCGGCCGACAGTGCGGATGGTTTACATAGCGTTATCAACCGCATCACTAGTGAATTCCAGACTTGGTGTTCTAAAAATAGGCTCATGCTAAATAACAACAAGACTATGTTTATTTATTTCGGCAAAAGTTGCTATCTTCCCAATGTAATAAACAATATTACTGTAAAATTTCTCGGTACCACATTAGATAGCGATCTTACCTGGAGTGATCAAATTCAACATGTTTGTAATAAACTGAACATTTCATACTACTACCTGATACTTCAGCTTAGATCTACATTAGATACTGTATCTTTAATTACGATATACTACGTATATGTTTACTCTCATCTATCATACCATATATTGTTACGGGGAAAGGCGGCCTCAATTAAAAGAGCGTTTATCCTTCGGAAAAGAATAATTCGACTCATCCTTAATATAAAATCACTAATATCATGTAAAAAAAATCATTACTTACAATGTTCTTACATTACCCTGTATATTAATTTATAAGGCAGCCTTACATGTGTTTTTATGTGTTTAGTTATTATCACAAGTAAAAAACAAGGACTTCCATAATTACCCCACTAGAGAAGGAAATGTTCTGTCTATACCCAGTCATAGAACAGCTACATTTGAAAAATCACCAATGTACTTATCTATTAAGATCTTCAATGCGTTGCCAGATGTAATTAGGAATATAAATAACATTAATTGTTTTAAGCCAGAACTAAAAGCATTTCTTATACGAAAGTGTTACTACGATGTCAGAGAACTGTGGCAGTAGATTGTTTATATTTTAATATGTATTGTTTGAGGCTTTCGCGGTTACTCGAATTATTCTCCTTAGCATAGAATTTCGGCTTAGACCGCGTAGTACTTGTATATGAACACCCAGCATTCTCCGGCTTAATGTGCCTTGCACCCTGTGAAGTCGAGCAAAAACCCGCTCGATGGCCATGCTCTTTGGTGGCTCGTGTTGTTTGAGTATCTTGAGAACGAGGATACTTAGGCAGATTTGGCCGTTTTGCTGTTTGTGCATCCATATTCACTAACGTTTCGCAAGACCTTGCAGCTTGCATCATCAGAGTGAAAGTCAGTGCGACTTTCACTCTGATGATGCAAGCTGCAAGGTCTTGCGAAACGTTAGTGAATATGGATGCACAAACAGCAAAACGGCCAAATCTGCCTAAGTATCCTCGTTCTCAAGATACTCAAACAACACGAGCCACCAAAGAGCATGGCCATCGAGCGGGTTTTTGCTCGACTTCACAGGGTGCAAGGCACATTAAGCCGGAGAATGCTGGGTGTTCATATACAAGTACTACGCGGTCTAAGCCGAAATTCTATGCTAAGGAGAATATATTTTAATATGTTTATTGTGACTTGTGTATGTCTAGGTGTATTATTTATTATTTATATTATTTACATTATACTCTCTTGACATAGCCAATGTTTATTCTTTGTAAATCAAATATTATTACTATTATTATTATTAAATAAATATTCTGTTGCAGGAGTTGCTGACAGTGGGAAAATATGGGATAAAAACTTAATTAATTTACCCGATCCACTGATGGAACAACTGCGATGCTCCCAATGTAAGAACTATTTATACTGTGGGCCAGTGCGAGTGCTTCCTAATGGAACATGGATCTGTGGCCAGTGCTCGCCACCAAATTCCGATCTCATGGTTTACAGAGAGTTGATATTAGAAGAAACTATTTTAAAGAATGTTGGATTTCCATGCCGTTTCAAAACAAACGGATGCAGAAACAATGTTGCTTTTGGTCAAGCTAAGGAGCACGAGTCGAAGTGTGTTTATCAGTCGTATCACTGTCCTTTGCCTGTATCTCATGATGAAACATGTTGTTGGAGTGGTTTACGGTCAGAACTGCTCGATCACTTGACCAAAAACCACCCTTCTTGTATACTTGAAGCTGCCAGTTTTATTATTCAAGTTGATGAAAATTGTAAAGGAATCTTTGTAGTGTTAAAAGATGACTTGGTTTTCCTTGTTACATATTTGTATCTACCTAACACATGCAGTTTGAATTATGACGTTAGATACTTCAGTAGAGATGGGGCAGATTCTGCATCTTATAAAATTGAAATTGAAAACAACGAAATTCCAGACTGCTATGTTTCTTTGAAAGAAAAATCATGCCCTGTCTTAGGTAATTGTTTTAACGAACTAAATAATACCTTAAACGTGAACAAGTATATGGAGGTCTTGGAGAATCCCAATAGTATTAAAATCAATATTATTATAAAAGACACAAAAAAGAGAATGTTAGCTCTAGAAACTGTTAAAGGTACTTTAACAGTAGATTACGAAAAACTTGCATCTCTTCGATGCTTGCGTTGCCGTATTGAATATCTGGTTTTTCCAATATTTGATGTAGATGGTAAACTTGTTTGCTTCAAATGCGCATATGATTATAATTGCAACCCTTTGGAATCAGCAGATTTGAAACTCAAGCAACGTATAGCAGAAACAAACTTTCCCTGCCGCTGGCTAAGCTGTAATTTTATAGGCGCCGGTGACATCATTCGTACACATGAAATAAATTGCCAATTCCGAGATTATGATTGCCCAATATGTTCAACGTTGATTGCAACAACATTTGCAGCTAAACATTTACAAAGCCATGATGCAAAACGTGTATCTGAAGGCGCGCTTACTTTAGAGTATGGTAATTATTCCAAGTACTCTTATATAATTGAGAATAATAAAGTCATTATTGTTAAACATGTTTCGTTTCAAGACCGTTATGGCAGGTACACTTTTACCGGGAAATTGTTGTTGGGAACTTTTAAGGATGAAAAAGTTATCGTACAGCTTGAATATCAACACTGTGGACATAAGTCGGTAGAACTTACTCTTTCTAAAGCCACACCTGAAATTAATTATACGGAAATTTTATGTCGATCTGGGCACAAAGAGCTGTCTGTAAAGTTACGAAGCTGTAAATGAAGTAATCTTTATATTGTTAACTAATTATGTTAATTGCTACGATGTAACTACAGCATATATAAAACAGAACTTAACAGTTACTGTGCCTTCTATATCATAATTATTGAGTAAATATTTTTTAAACTTCCGAAAGTTAAATATTCCAACATTATTAATTTTATGTATCGCCAATCATAACTATATAAGTAGGTACAATTATTTCTAAAAGTCTTAACGTATTTAATTAGCGCATTTGAATGTGTTAGTATAAAAGCAGTAGTCTTTTTAGAAATGTTCCATATGGTAAAGAATGTTTGCATTTATATATGATCTTTATTGAGGTAGTAGTAGTAGTGAACTAGCATATTTGTTTTGTCTTATTTGATAATATGACGACAGAATATTAAACAAATCTGATTTACTTGACTGAAGTGTGTATTTATTTCAGTATCTATTGAATACCTATTTTTACTTTCTAATGTTGCTAATATAAGTGTTGCCTTTACAGTAGATATTTAACTTAGTTATACAGGTATAGAATAATAAACATTGAAAAGTATTTCATGTGTTGTATTCTTTAAAAGTTGTAGATGTTAAAAGATGTGTTCTACCAACGCTTCTGAACTGTATTATGTCATAATCGCTTTCCTGAATAAGATTTGTTATTTGATATGTGTATATTTACTTATTCCGACGTAGTTTCTCATAATATTACTAAATATACATGTAGCTGATACACCATGAAGTCCAGTATTATAAATAAAAAATTAATAAAAAGTTGCTTCTATACTAAGGACGTACAATGAGGTTACCGACAATAGATAGATAGTAAGGACAAAAACTTGTAAAATACCCTTGCATAACATTTTAATAAATATTCCAGGAGCATATAAACAGAAATCTGCTATTCAAACCACGTATGAATTCCTACACCAAAGCAGGGATTGCGGTTTCTATTCAAAATTAATGACTCGCATGCAAACGCAAATGAACAATTTAAAAAGGAATAACGTTATCCTGAGCAAAAAATTACACAATGAAGAATAAAAACATGAAACCCGAAAAGCTTTCAAAAACATTTTTACTAAAGACCATTTCTAAACTTACCACGCTAAAGCCGTTGTTTTAGGAAATGTTCAAATGCCTGCCATACGAAATGTGTATTCATATTTCAGTTTCTTAATACGTCTTACTTATTTCTGATACAAACAGTAGGTACTCCACGCAATCTTTTAAGTGTTTTGAAGTAGCAGTAGATATTTAAAAAAGGTCTTAGATAAAACGATCTAGTGACTTTCAAGCAGTATTTCTGCGCATGCATGCATGATGCATGTTTTGGATCAAATATGGTCGCTGACGTTTGTGTTTTCTCAACTGTTATCTAACTATATACAGGGTCTCTATCAAACGGTGTCAATCAGCGCCAATTTCATGAAGTTGCTATAATTTACATATTACCGACATTCAGCTAGCTGGCAGGCTTTACCAAAGGCAGTTTTTGTTAATCTACGCAGGCGACGGTAATAGGCTGCGTAAATATGCAACCGGCCGCACAAGCGCGACGAACTGTAGCACCTCTATAGACTATAAAAAAATGCGGCAGGCTGTATAGAGACGTCAGTTTCGCATTAATCCAGGAGGCCATGCACTACTCCTAGTCACCTTTACGGTTGGAACCATTGAGGTCGCTGAAAAATTAATAGAGTAGTACAGGGCTGTCCAACATGTGGCCCAAGGGCCGCATGCAGCTCGCCAGGATACTTTTGTGGCCCACGGATTGATAGATACTATACTTTCAGAAAACATTAATCTAGATATCTAGAATATACATTATAAATAATTGAAAACAGTATAACATAGGTACATAGGACAAAGGTACAAAAATTCATCATTAGTAGAAGAATTTTTACTTTATCTGGCAACATTGCGTTAGGAAACGGTCCTGCCCACCTCCGATGCAAGGCTTGTCTTATTCGTTATCTCAGTCTGGCAGTTGCCACCAACGTAAATGGTCCTGTAGAGATCAGACACCTGTTTTTGATTGCTATTTAGTAGTGGTTAGTTCTTCTAGTTGTTAATTAATGATTACTTTGTCAATTTTTACTTATCAACAAATGTCATTTTATCTAGCTTACTTATCTCTGTACGTAAATTTACATTAATTAATTTTTTCTTTTGTTGATATCTAGAAACGAAAAGGAATTAACTTAACCCGGCGTTGCTCGCTGTATGAAAGTTTCTCTCACATTTTTAGTAAAGCTGGCGTATCTTTCATAAGAAGTGGTGGGGGTGTTTGTCCTCTCAGGTATGCTTCTAACTGACTTTCAACAACAGTCTACCACAAGGGTTCGATGCTTGTACACGGAGTATCTGATTTCAATGTATTTATTTAGATACGCGAAGCCAGTGTGAGAGTTTCTTTCATCGCGCGAGTATCCGTGTTATATATATTCTTCAACATGAGTAGCGGTAGGAAGATGGTTGAAATGGCTTTACTGAAAGCTGCCCAGCATGGCACAGCCACAGAGCAATCAAGAAAAGAAGCCAAAAGTGCTCCCGGCCAATCTACACCGAACACACCATATTTTCGTGCGCTAGCTATGCTGCTGATATATTTTGCTTTTGTTGTATGCATTTTATTTCTTGTATTTTCTTCAGTTTCTTCTTTTTATGTTATGTTATGAATCTCGTGGCTTAAGTTATCTAAAATGCCTGTTCATTTTAAGTTACCAGTTCCTATACAACCAAAGTTAGTCTTTTATGTTTACGCTATACTTTATTACACTTTTTTTGTGGAATAAAGAATGTTTTTTTATTTTAGTGTTTACTTGAAAATTATTAATAAATGTCAGATAGCGGTCTGTGTGCAATGACATTCCAATAAGTACATAGGTTACATTAAAAATCAGAGATTTCTGAAACGTGAGAGAAACTTTCACGCGCGAGTAACGGCGTAATTCTTAATGTAGCGAGCAACACCGGGTTAAGTGTATATGATTTTTTTTGTTTAGAATGACCTTTAGAACACATGGTGTACGTTTGTTGGTTACCTCAGGAAACACCCTGTATATCTCTTTTATATTTCAATGCTTTTTGTAATGTAACCTAAGCTTCTTCTTCTTCTTATTATTATTATTACATATATATGACAGGCAGCATTGCTGTTTATGTCAAACAAAATTCGTGAGCAAATAATAATAAAGTAGGTATAACAAAATATAAACTACACATTAACATAAATAATTATACATACAGAGTGTGGGCCATTAAGTGTGCAACAAATGGGGCATTTTTTTATTACTCGTACAACCGAAATTTAAATACCGCCAAAAGTTAGTGCATGTTCGATAACCATATCAGATGCATTTAGAATGGCTCCAAGTCAAACAGCATACAGGGCAGGGCATAAAATATGAAATTCGTTCAAGAATAAAGTTACCTTATTTCAAAAAATATGGCAAAATTTAATTGAGAAAAGTTGTTTAGAATCAAAAGTTATGCTCAAATACTATGTCAGGGCCTCCTATTCGAATTTTTATTCTTTTTTGTAAAATTTTGTACTAGTCCCGTATGATACATATTTTTATTATTCTGATTTTATATGTATTTAAAGTAGCCACAACCACATCACATTTGCATAACTTTTATCAACTTGAAGCGTATTTGTAAAATTTACTTCGATTTATATTTTTTTAGGTAACCGTCCAATTCATGTTTGTTGCAACGATATTTAACAGAAGTTTAGAATTGCGCAAATATTCTTTTTAACAAGGCAAATGCTTTACTAATAATAATTTACATATGAAAAAACTCTCAATTAAAGCCTGCAATTTTATTTCAAATTCTTATGAAAATGTTTCATGTAGAACAGATATTAACAAAACATACCAAAACTATCGCAGATAGATATGGAAAAAACAAATTTAATAAGCGCTAAAAGAATCTGTAGTTTGACAGTTTGACTTTTTAAAACTTATCTGTTAAGAGTTCTTGTTTATTAA
Source organism: Agriotes lineatus (assembly GCA_940337035.1). Taxonomy (NCBI): domain Eukaryota; kingdom Metazoa; phylum Arthropoda; class Insecta; order Coleoptera; family Elateridae; genus Agriotes; species Agriotes lineatus. The sequence continues at coordinate 123,886 of CALNHX010003266.1, read as the reverse complement.
ATGTCTTTAATTACAAATTCCAATAGGGCAATACAAAATTTTCGAAAAAAAGAATAAAAATTCGAATAGGAGGCCGAGACTTTATATTTGGGTAAAACTTTTAATTCTAAACAAATTTTCTCAATAAAATTTTGGTATATTTTTTTAAATAAGGGCACTTTATTCTTTCACCAATTTCATATTTTTGGTCCTGCTCTGTATGCTGTTTGACTTGGAGCCATTCTAAATGCATCTGATATGGTTATCAAACACTAACTTTTGGCGGCATTTAAATTTCGGTTGTACAACTAATAAAAAAATGTCCCATTTGTTGCACACTTAATGGACCACACTGTACAAAATAGAGAACAAAAATAAATTATGATTAACAAAATTAAAGTTGAATTATATATAAACAAAATATAAACTATCAAATTAAAATTATGAAATAGGTACCTTATATAGAATAGAAAACAAAAATAAAAGTAAAAACAGTAAAAGATATAAAAAAACAGTAAGAAGTAAAAGTAAATAAATTGTTATGATACATAAAGAGCAGTTTTGGATGAAGATAAATGTTAAATATAGAATTTAGAAGATCAATACAATCAACTTAGAAAAGTTTAAAAAGAATTGGCTGTTTGAATGAAAGTCATTAATAGAATTTGAATTTGATACAAATTAAGTTGAAAGGTATAGCATTTGAATAGGTATTCTATAGTGGTTTTGAAAGTGATAAGGTAAATACATGCTCATATTACATATGACAAATATAATTTCTATTAAAATAATATGATGAAGTAGGTAGAACTCAAATAAGTTTAATTTGTAGAAGGCATGAATAATTGTAACATAGAATCTAAGCAGATTTTGTTATGGTTATTGAAAAATAACAAATTATAAAATAAAAAAGCAGTGAGAGTGAGAGCAGTTCAAGGTGGGTTTTTAGTTTGTCCTATTGAAGCTATAATAAATAAAAGACAATGAAAAAAGTGTCAATAAGATGTGAATAGAATTCATATTTGTCATATTTGATTGAATATATTCGTGGAGCACTGTTTGACATGCAAGGTGGCAGTTCATGTCATTAAACAACTAAAAGACATTATTAGAATAAAATTTCAATTAATAAGCAACTAGATAATCGAACCAACCCTGAATAGAGTCTCAAGGCGCTATCGTTATTAATAAGAAAATAATATTGAATTTCATACTATATAATTCAAGTTAAAAAAAATAAGTAGAGCAGTCACTACAAAATAAATAAATCATACTAACCATAATTAAGAAAACTAAAAATAGAATATAACTGAAATTAAATATAGACTACAAATTATCATAAATTATAGATATATAAGATAGAAAACAAAAATAAATTATAATTAACAAAACTAAGCTTGAATTATGTAGAAACAACAAAATGTAAACTAACAAATTAAAATTAATAAATACATATATAGAATAGAAAACTAAAATAAAAATTAAAAACGGTACCTAAAAGTAGTGATGGGCTTATTCGAATAAAAAATAACCGGTTATCCGGTTATTGAAATAACCTGTGTAACTCGGTTTTCGTTCCAAGTATTCGAATGAAAAATAACCTCATCCTGATACGTACTACGTGCCGTATCTCAGCGACCCGCGAGTGATCGAAATTCTGTAAATAATACGTCATTCATAACTCATAACCATAAGCAAGGCAGATTGTACTGAAAACACCATTTGGGCGTCTCGCTCTACAGTTTTCTCCCTTGCTTCCTTGCCGGCTGAGGCTCGCGGTCGATCCGTCGTCATATGATATGAACATAAATCAATTGTTTGCCGCCTTTAACCCGGCCGATCGATAAACATAAACGTTTTACCACTGTTTTTTATTGCGATTAGCAAGCAGTCCCGCATATTTCTTTTTTTCTACACTTCTTAATAAATACCTCTTAATTTCCAATACATAACACATAATGTACCTACATATTATGTTTTGGTTATAGATCGGAAGAATGTAGGAGTAATCGAGCTAATGCAGAATAGCGAGTCGTAAAACTCATACAAATACAACAATATATTATTAATTATTATTATATTATTATAAATCGCCAGCAATCGAAAACAATAAAGGTGTATCCAGATATATTTCATTCATATCCACGATTACTTGTTGCACAAACTCCTTAGAAATCAAATAAAAATCATTTATACAATTATTATAATTAACGATTAACTGAGTTCCTCTGCTATCTGCAAGTTACGATGCCGATGCAGATGACGCTGAACCGCGTAACCGGCAAACCGGCGAAATCGAAATGAATCGAGATCCAAAATTTATTCGAATGATTATTCAAATAATCATTCGGTTATTAATATCATTCGAATGCAAATTATTCGGTTATGAAAATTGTCCAGTTATGCCCATCACTACCTAAAAGGTATAAAAAACAGTAAGTGAAAGTAAATTAATAAATAAATAAATCATACTAACCAAAATTCAGATAACTAAAGACAGAATATAACCAAAATTAAATAACTAAATCTCAAATCAACTGAAATTAAATTATTTTTCTGTTATTTATTCTCCCTTGAATTAAGTTACATTAAAGATCCTCAAAAGACACTTCCTGTAAGTGGAGGTCTAGTCTATTTTTAAAATGGTTAAACTGGTTGAATAAATAAAAATTAGTATTCAAATATACACGTTTTAAATTTATTATAAATCACTCACAAAGACGCATACGACACATTTATGATGTGGCCCTCATAACCTTCAAATTTTTTACAGTGGCCCTTGTGCCACTTGAAGTTGGACAGCCCTGGAGTAGTGAATAAAAACCGTTCGTAACAAAAATAATGAACACATTAAAAACGTTAGATTTGTCGCCGACAGTTCAAGAAAAACGGTAAATTTGAGACATAGGTAATTGATAATTTTTTCATTAAAGCACTGTTAAAATTCCTTAAATTTAGCGGCAAATTTTACAAATTGGCAAAACTAATGCCTCTTAAATTATAAACACGGAACCTGTACTTTTCTAGAATTCTAACTTTAAACACAATCTCAAACTTAAGCTTCTAGCCGTAAGATGGCGATAAAATAAAAAGCAAGGTTAAAACACGGAAGTGGTTAAACAATAACAGTACCTAACTGTTTTAAAATGTAACGAATACTTTTCGAAGTACGAAGTTGATATCCCTTATAATTTTTGTTGGGCTTTATTACTTCGTATCTTGTCGAGTACTGATGTACCGAATAGTTCTTTTCACGTGGCTATCTTAGGTCTTCGGGGTTCAAATAGCAATTGCACGTGTTGCGAAGTGAGGTTCTGTGTTCGTTTTAGCAGCAACTGTAAATTGGACTACGTCTTCAATTCGAACTTCAATACACAGGTAATTATTCATAATGTTTATGTCGAGAACTTGGATGTTGCTAAATCAGTTAGCCGGTTGCCTATGCCTTAAAGCAGAGGTCGTCAAACTTTTTTGATCAAGAGTCATTATCGATAGAGCACCTGTATACAGGGTGTTTCATAACGTACGGAGAAGACTGAAAGGGTAGCTAGAAGGGACCAATATAAAGTAATTTTCTTAAATAAACTTCTGACCAAAATCCAATACCAAGAAAGTTACAGCAATTTAAAGTTGAATGAATTAACGAGCATTGTTTACAAACTGAGGTAGTAATTAACATTTTAAGTTCAAGCAGAGGATATTTGAGAGTTAATTAAACAATGTTGAGTTAAAAAAATTAATAAAAAATAAATAACAAAAATTACGGCTATTTAAATTTTACTTTTAAATGCTTAAAATTGATTTAGAACACTGACTATTTAATAATAACTAAAAAAGAAGTAGCGGTAGACATTTGTTTGAGTGTTAATTCATTTAAATGTCAAAATTAAGATGCTTCAGCTATTAAGTGTTTGTTCGACTTACATGGCTAACTAAGTGTTAAATTTGTAGGTATCCTTTAAAATTATGTAGAGAGAACTTAGATAAACATTTATAAAAAGTAAGATTGAAGTACTATTTGGGGTCTTATATTTAAATATTGTTCAATATCTGTTTCTCATGTGTAGATGTAAACAGCAAATTGATATAAAGCTGGCTTGCGACAAATGTACCGGGTGACTATAAATGATTGAGATTTTCTTTCTTAGTTTGGCACTGTTTATGTTGGTGGCACTGTAAGTCTATGTCAAATTCAATGTTTGCAGGTTAGGTTTTGCGTCATTCTGTGTCAAAACTGACGCAAAACCTAACCTGCTAACCTCGAATTTGACATAGACTCTCAGTGTCACCAACATCAACAGTGCCAACCTAAGAAAAAAAATCTCAATCATTTATAGTCACTCGGTAGTTACTATTTAATAGATAAAAATGTATTATATGACATAAATCGCATATAATTTTAACTTCTTATCAGGGCTAAATACTGAATTTTTAGTCAACTATAACCGATGACAGTTGTAACTAACTTCACTATTAATGTAGTCGAGTGGGAAATGTGACCAACTTTACATGATGGATCCCTAAATGTCATCGTTTGCTCTACTCTTATCTTATATACAGGTACTCTAATTATCGACAATGGAGGGTGACACCTCTGAATGCACAAGCACACATATTCAGAGTAGGTATGCCGTATACGTGATAGGTAATAGAGGTATACGGTATACCCTATTCACTCCATTTGTGATTCTGAGCAGGCCGTAAATATGAATGTTTTTTGCAGCGTCCAGAATATTTAGTTATAAAAAGTTACATAGTACCTACTAATGTCAAAATTAGACATTTTTAAATTTCTATTTTGATATACGTGAATGTCGAATATAAACAAGAATGTAGTTCAAAAGGTGAATCTACTCAATTTTATTGGTGTTTTCGTAGAAATTTTGCTGTATAGTACATAAAATTATGCAAAGGTATAAATAAATTACAATTTATTATACTCTCTTTGGTGCATCAGTGATATTGAATGGCAATAAGAGCTCTTGTTATTATTCAATTTATATTTATATCCCGCTGATTGTAAACTTTGATGCAATGTAGTTCGTCTCTCTTTTTTACATTTTAATTTATATTTTGCACAATTCTGCAGAATGGTCCTAAGTAAAATTTTTGGAATACATTTCACAAATTTTCCTTAAATATATGGTCCAAACGCATGGCTGAAACAGTCTCTTTTCGAATTACTTATCATTTTATTGTTTACTGTGCTTGAAAATGTTTAAAGCTTTGCCAGTTGATACTAATAGTTATTTATGTATTAAGGGCATCTTCTTCTTCTTCTTAGGCTCCACAACCCATTTGGGTTTTGGCCGTTCCACAAGGAACTTCCTTGATCCTTTTTCTGGGGTGGATTAGTCCTCTTTCCTCGTGATTTATACTTTTTCATAACATTTGGTGGGTTTTTGCTTTCTCGACTAAGTTTTTCCTCGTTTTTCTGTTCATGGCTTCTTCTTTCCAGTTTTTCACTCCCATTATTTTTAAATCCTCTTCCTTTGTTTCTTGTCTCATTCGGTTTCTTGCCTTGATATCTTCATTACTTTGACTTGAGTTACTTATTTGTGTCCCCAGGTAGCTGTATTTGCTTGTGCTCTCAAAGTTGTAGTTGTCGACTTGCAGGTTTTGGTTTTCGTTTTCATTGTTTCTTCCATATTTCATATGTTTCGTCTTCTGTTCGTTGACTTGTAGGCCCACTGTTTTTGCTGCTTGCTCCACTTCTCTAAACGCTTTTATGAGGCCTTTTTTTGTCCTGCTTATTATGGCCATGTCGTCAGCGTATGCTATAATTTGCGTCCCCTTGGTGTTTATATTTCCTTGGTCTTCTATTTTCCTTACTACACTTTCTAGCACTATGTTAAATAACACTGCTGATAACGCATCTCCTTGCCTCACCCCCATATTTATCTCAAAACTTTCGGTTGTTCCATCTTTTGTTTTTATTACTGCATTGGATTCTTTCATCATCATTTCTATTAGTTTTATTAATTTCGTTGGGATTCCGTGTCGCCATTTTTTCAAACATTCTTTTTCGATTAACTTTGTCGAAAGGTTGTCTGTAGTCCACAAACAGTATATTTAGTTCGATGTTAAGTTTATAGCTTTTTCCAATATTTGGTTCATTGTATGTAGTGCGTCTATCGTTGATCTCCCGGGTCTAAAACCATTTTGGTAGTCCCCGAGAAGCTTTTCTGTGTATGGTTCTAATCTCCGGTGTAGTATTACTGATAATATTTTGTACGCTGTATTCAATAGTGTTATTCCACGGTAGTTGTTGGTGTCTTCTTTCTTACCTTTCTTGTGTAGTTGTATGATTACTCCCTTCTTCCATTCTTCTGGCATTTCTTCCTTCTTCCATATTGATACTATTAGCTTGTGAATTCTATCATGTAGTTCTTTTTCTCCGTTTTTTAATATATCTCCTATTATGTCATCACTACCTGCTGCTTTTCCATTTTTTATTTTTTTGATTATTTTTATTGTCTCTTCATAAGTTGGAGCTTGTATTTCTCTCTCTCTTCATCGTATAGTTCAACTATTGCCCCATTCCGCATCAAACCATTCCCTTCTCTTTCAGCTTTTTTTTCCCCCAATAACTTCCTCTGCTGATTTGAATGTTACGGTTTTTATATTTCCCCATTCTTGGTTTATACCTGATGTTTCTGTTGTCTGTTGTAGTTTCTCCTTTAGGTTTTCTTCTAATTTTTTGCACACTTCCTTGTTCTGGAAATTTTCTACATCCCACTTACAGGTGTTTATTTTTTGCTTTTCTACTGATATTTTCTGTTTCAATGTTGCTACTATTAGATAATGGTCTGCGTTTGCTCCCCTATATGTTCGTGCATCTCTTATTTCTTTTGCCCTTTTTCTTGTTACCAATAGGTATATGGTTTATTTGCCTGTTTTTGTTCTTGGGTGTATCTAAGTTTCCTTATGTAGTTTTTTATGTTTAAATCTTGTAGTACTGATACTCATTTCCATCGCGTTTGTATAGCTGCATAATTTCTGACCATTTTCGTTCGTTTTCTCATGAATTGTTTTCTTTCTCGCGATTTCTCTTATGTAGTCCTCCTTCCCTATTTGCGCGTTGAAATTTCCCAGAGTTATTAAAGTCTCATGTTTTTGTAATTGTAATGTAATTGTTCATAAAATTTTTCCTTTTCATGTTGTTTTGCTTGTTCTGTCGGAGCATATGCGTTTATGAATGTTATATTCGTTATTTTCCCTTTTATTCTCATTAAAGATATTCTCCCATTTATAGGTTGGAAATGCATTATATTGTTTTTCATTTTATTGCTTATAATGAAACCAGTGCCGTTCTGTCATCTACGCTGTACAACATTACAAAGTTTCCTTTTCTTATTTCACCCTGCCCCTTCCATCTTATTTCTTGTACTGCCGTGACATCGACATTGTATCTGTTTAATTCGAGTGCTATTTCAGTTATTATTCCCGGAGATAACATGGATCTTATGTTCCACGTTCCTATCCTTATAACATCTTTCCTTCTTTTTTTCTTTTTGGTTTCATGCTTTCTATTACTTTTTTTTTTTTGGGTTTTCTGTTGGTTTCTGCTTTATATTATTTTCCTTAATCGTTAGCCTTTTTGTTGCTTGGTATTAAGGGCATAATCATAGATTATAGCACCAGGGAATGTTTAAAGCGCGATGTGAAGCAGAGAACTTTAAATTTCTCGAGAGCTGTAATCGTGATTAGGCACGTATACATACAATTTATTTTATTTTGGTTCTAAAAACGGAAAAAATTCAAGAATTCAGTATTTTGATTACAACCTACTGCGTCGTCGTGCAAGCGCTGTGCATTTTTGGTTTGCTATGGATATTATGCAGATTGTTGGTGTTGCTATACTACATTGTTAGTGCTTGTTATCTGATTAGCAACTTTATAAGCCCTAGGGCCATAAAAGCCATTTTACGCTCGCTATCAAGGGCCAATAAACAAGATTATGGTTTCAAAACAAAATAAAATAATATATTTAATATAGTTTAGGTATTAATAAATCACAAGAAGATTTCAGCAAACGATACTGCAATTTGTGTTTTGGGTTTAAATTTTCCAATTTCCATTAATTGTAAAAATTGATCCTTGATACCTTAAGATGCATATTTCTGCCAACATATAAACTCTTTCCTGTTATCTTACTGTACCCAGGAGATGAGTTACTTTCAGTTCACTTCAGCAAATGACGAATTGTCAAATTTTTATTTTCGGTTTAGTAATTTATTGTTACCAAATGTCACACTGTAGAATAAGATTTGCATAAAAATCGCTTCAACATAAAAGCATACCCTTAAAGCTACTTAAAGCAGCGTTTTCCTCCACATTCGCCAGTTGCTGACGACTGCGACTGATAGCCGCGACTAGTTTGTTAAGACATCTGCATCTGCAATGCATTTAAGCCGGTCTGTTTTTCTAGCTGCTACTCATTCGTAGCTACCATTTGGTATTGTGTTTGTAGAGTCTTGTGCTTAAATAATATATCTTAAATTGGTAAAATCAGGAAAATGGAACTAGAAAATAACTTTTGGCAGGAATTTAATAGTTCGTACTTTTTGGTTGTAGCTACACCAAGTATTTCAACATGTACCGTCTTTAACAAAGCATAATTCTTGTGAATAAAATCAATTATTATAGGATCACTCTCTATGAGCTCCAATACGTAGTTGGGTCAATGTCTGGAAAGTGGTAATTTTGATGTCCCGACACAAATTAAAGGCAACAGTCATTAAAAATAAAGTGTCTAAAAAGTATATTTCTAGCTTAATATACAATTAGTGGATTTCAATTTAAAAAAAATGATGAAAATATATACATAATTATATTTTTAAAAAAGGTACCTACATTATTAGAGTATCACCTGAACTTTTAAGCTATTAATAATTTTAAAGTAGTTTAAACGTTTATTTTTGTTCTGGTGCCATAAAAAATATATAATAATTTGCAGTTTTGAATTTGTTCATAGTATGTACTTTCATTTCTAAACTTTATAAAAAGTAAAAACTAAATTAATTTTGTTTAAAACTTTATTCATATTGTATGTTCATAGCTTTTAGTCATTCCCGTGTTATGGCCATCATTTCCTTCTAATCCAATTTTACAAATATCAAAATAAATTAAATTTGAGCTTATATTAAAAACGTTTTTACATACTACCACTAATATGGAAATAAATAAATGGACATAAGCAAAGTCAAAAACAATTTTTATTAATTATGGTATGAATGGACAAACTCTGTTTTAAAAAATGCCACTTTCCAGACATTGGCCCAGTTAAAATGATAACCTGAAATTTGAAAAAACTTTAAATTTTGTTTCATTTTCCCTCAAACGATAATTGATTAATATTGATTGAAATCCTTCCACCTGTCTATTATTAAACAGGGATAATACTTTTCTCCTGAGTCTGTCATGTTTTTGTGTTAAGATGAGCAGATTTTCTTCTTGGGCCTGGTAACTTGGGCAACATAAAAAATTATTGTATTATATTAATATTCATTTTATAAACTGCAGCTAGTCGCGAGCGAAGAATTGTAATAGCGCTGCGGGAGGAAAACAGACAGACACCTTGACAAACCGGTCGCGCCTACTCGGTCGCAGTCGTCAGTGACTGGCAAATGTGGAGGAAAACGCTGCTTAACATAATTATTAGAGGCGTGCGAGTGGGGTTTTATTATCCCTAGTGGTCTCACAAAAATAAATGTAAATTGCAGTATTACAGTGAAGAATAATTATTCAATTACTTAATATGCATTATAACCTATTACACATAAGCAAAATTTGAAGAACAGTTGATGTTAGTGATGACAATCTTTACATAATTTTGATATTCTCAAAAATATTCAGGTATTTGCTTGAAAATGCTTATCATTAAATCTGTCCTGACCATACTTATCACTTACAATTTGTGAGTTGTTTCTTGGGTCATGTCATAAATCAATTTAAAACACGAAAATACATAAGTAGGCAACCTGCTTAAAAGAGAATATCTATAAGGATATTATAATCTAAAGGTATTGCATTCTTTGTACAGCTTGGTTTTAGAAAACGTTGTTTGCAAGGTATTCATCGTTTTGAATCAAGTAGTAACTCAAATTCTATATATGGAGTATCTCGCAACAGTAATAGCCCGGCTGCACTGATACTGTTGTGCGTGTTACCTAGCTAGCTAAATAAGCAGACGCGACAATATTCAAATCAAATTAATTAAGGAATACTTATCTGCCTAATAGACAAACTATATTTTGTTTTAATTATTCTACTTAGTGGAACTAATTGATCAAGATGTTGTATTAGAAAATACTAGCAGTCCAGTGAGACAAATGTCTCATTTAATAAAACAAAAAATCTGGTGTGATACACTCACACAACTTCCTTTTACAGTGATCTTATAATTAGTAAAAAATTTAATTTTTAATTTTTAACCATTTGTCAAAAATTTTCAAAAATTACAAATTCTACAAAAATGGTACAAAATAGAGCGTTAGTTGAAGAGACAAATTTTCTCTAGAATTTTAAGCTGAATTCAAAAATGTAATAATATACCGAGTGTTTTATTTAAAATAGGAGTTAATAAAAATAATAGAAAAAAAACAAAAGAAACCCACTTTACAAGTATTCAACTGGAAAATCACCTATATCACAACAATACACATTAAAAATGTAATAAAAATGTAAAGTTTAAAAAAAATCGTTAGAGCCGTTTTTGAAAAAGTCGAAAAAAACTGAAAAATCACAAGAGTCAACACCTACTTCCGGTTATGCAATTTTCTTCAAAAGCTTGCTGTCGCATCTACATAGTACACAAAACTTATATATGAAGTTTCAACGTCATACCTCTTTTCGTTTTTGAGATATTCTGTTCAACAGACAGACAGACACACAGACAGACACACACACACACAGCAGACCAATGAAAAAAAGTATGTTTTTTGGGTTCAGGGGACTCTAGAACGTGAAGATCCGTTGAAAACTCAATTTCGAATTTTTGGGGTGAATCCAATACTTCCTTTATTGTAAAAGGAAGTAAAAAGACGGTTTTGCAAATAGAAGGCGTATTCACCTCACGTACGTATATGACGTCATTGTTGGTAGCAAACTACCAGTCGCATTCGCCTTGATAAAATTTGCCTAGAATCTAACCTAAAAAGTTCGGATTAGGATAATTATGATAATAATTAGTGTTAGAGACTGAAATTCGGTTCCTGACCTGACATGATTATTCCAAACATATAACTTTAATAACTTTTTTCTCTATCTCTTACGGTTTGGCTGCTGAAACAGCGTCCCGGACACACAAAACAGCGTCCCAGACAAGCCTATTATATATATGGATGGATTCAGCAGCTAGAACAAGATCACCGTGGAGGCTATATAGATCCTGATTACTACGAATCCTGGTACCTACTCGAGTAGTCACAATTATTTTAATATTATGCACTTTAACATACATAGTGGAAACAAGAACTTTGATGAATTCCTGGCATTTGTTGAAGCATATAATTTGACTACCTGTGGTATTTTTGTCCTTAGTAAATGCTTCAAATCTGCTTCTACAAGCAACCTCAATATTCCGGGTTATACTGCTGTTCATAATGGGGGAGATTTCAATAAAAATGATGGCGTTTTGGTTCTAATAAAATCTGACCTCGATTATAGCATGTCCACTCAAAAACTTGTATGTGGCATTTCTCTGTCAAATTATAAATCTTGTAATTGACAATGTATCATTTAGGGCCGGTTGCAGAAAGCAATGTTAAAGGCCGGTTGCAGAAAGCAATGTTAAGTCTGGTGTTAGCTAACGCTACGTCATAGTGAACAAAAACGAATCGAATCTCAAATGCGTATGGTAACTAATACATTAGTAAACAAAATTTGATGCGATTTTGTTCGCTTTGACGCGACGTTAGCTAACACCAGACTTAACATTGCTTTCTGCAACCGGCCCTTAGAATAATTGCCATGTTCAGGCCTTGCCCAAGTAACTTGATCTCATTCCTAGAAGAACTTGATACAAATATAGAACAAACACAACAAAATAACAAAATTGAAATATTAACTGGTCACACCAATATTAATCTAATTAAAGATGTCGCTAATGTAAACAAATATTTTTCAGTAGGTACTTGCAAAATACGGTTTTGTATCCTACATTTTAAACCCTACCTGCCTTACTCCTGAAAATAACTCATTCTTCGATCATATTTTCTTAAAAACTACATCTAATAGTACCTATTTGAAATTAAAATTTTAAGAGTTACATTCAAAGGTGTAATATTACAGATCATTATCCAGTATTGTTATAGATATTAACGATACAAGTATGATTATGAGCATCTTAACGACACAAGTTTGATTGTCCAAACCAAGGCGGTGAGCCGAGTTTTGCGGCAATCAAACGAGTCTCGTTGAGTGCCATAAGCAAACGTGTATTGTTCAATATTTTATCTTCATCAATAAATTCTGGTTCAATGTATTTCTTTATACAAAAAGAGTGCGGTAATAAAGCTCTTAACAATACTAAAATTAATTTGGTTAAGGGTCTATAACAGCACTGAAGATAAAATGTATTTTCTAAATCGGCAAATGCTGTAAATTTAAATATTAATCATTTAAATACTAACGAAAAGAAACTCTCAAAAATTGACTTTAATAAATTGGAAACTTTTCCAACAAACGAAAACTGGATTGATATTATGAAGTCAAATGACCCACAGATTGCTACTGACCTCCTTTTGAACAAATTTAACTCAATTATTGAAAAATCAAGAATTTATAAAAAGAGAAACCGAAAAACTACTAAAATCAAACCATGGATAACTGATGGTCTGATTGTGTCTATAAAAAATAGAGACAAGTTAAAAAAAGATTAAGTCAACACTTTACACCAAAATTAGAACAAGAATACAAATCCTACAGAAATTAATTGAATAAACTATTTAAATAAAACTAAAAATGATTATTGTTTTAGACTGATTGAAGTAAACAAAAATAATTTAAAAAAAGTTTATCAATTGGTTTCTGAAGCTACTAATGAAAAAACTAATAACAACAATAGAGCTTTTAAAATTGTTAATCATCAAAGTGTAAAGACAATAAACACATGGCAAATGGCAAATCACTGTAACAGTTATTTTATCAATGTCCGTTTAAATATAAGCAAAAACATAAACGCAACAAATTTTACAGAAAAGGTAAACATAAAACCCTAATTCTATGTTTCTTACTCCTGTAGAAGAAAATGAATTAATAGAGCACATTTCTAGTTTAAAAAATAATAGCTCACCCTGTATTGATAAAATATCAACTGATATTATTAAAAAAAGTCATTTGTTTATACTGCAGCCTTGCAGCCTCATAAACATATATGTAATGAATTGAATTTTTCTAAAAAAGTTTAGTTCCCTCACAATTTAAAACTTCCATAATTACTCCTATACATAAAGCTGGCGATAAAACTAAAATATGCAAATTTAGACCCATTAGCGTTATTAACAATTTTGGGAAAATTTTTGAAAAATGTCGAAGACCCGGCTCATTAAATTTTTTAACCAAAACAATATTTTACATAAGCACCAATTTGGATTCCGCACCGGAAGGGCAACAAGTGATGCTATGTGGGCTGTTGTCGGGGATGTTATGAAGGGTGTAGATGCCAATAAAAAGTGCATTGCGGTTTTCTTGGACTTGGCGAGGGCATTCGACACTGTTAACCATGAAAAGATCCTTGATGTTCTAGAACGTTATGGCGTTCGTGGTGTAGCGTTATATGTCTTTCGCAGTTACTTGTCGGATAGAGTACAACATGTCAATGATACCATTAGTGAACCCTTGATTGTTAGATTGGGTGTACCTCAGTGGACTGTTATGGCTCTAATACTCTTCCTTACCTATATTAACTCTCTTTTGTCCTTGCTGGCTGATGCAAAAATTATTTCCTATGCCCATGATACACAGTGGTTCAAAATCAAAAAAAGTCAATCGAAAGTAAAATTTTTTATTGTTTTATATGATGATAAACATAACAAATAATTGCTCTTCTAGTACCTGGCCAACTTCTGAAATACATAATTCCAAAATTAAATTACGTAGAAAGACAATATTGGTCCTGAAACGCATGATGAAACAAACATTTCGGACAAAATTTTTTTTAAAATGCGGTCTCCTCTATGAGCTGTGCAGACGTCCTCTTACAAAATATTTAACAAAAATTGAATATGTTGAGAAAGTTTGGACCTTTAGCTATCACCTGGGCGTATTATTTTTCTAAAAAAAATTACCCGTTTTTAAATTCGCTGGTACTTAATAGACCCTCCATATTCGAGTAAATTTCGCACTATTTGTATTCTACGAAACAGAGGACACAAGAGGACAAAATTATTCGTAGTTTACATTATCGTTTAGGATCGTAGGTAAACAAAAACACCTCATTGGTTTGCATCGGTTTGCCCCTGCACCCCTTACGACATGTAATGGTGTGGTCGGTGCCGGTGTCCCTAGACTATTTTACTGCGCTGCAGCATTGCTGTCTTAGCGTGCATCATTGTTGCTTGCTGCTTGCAATTTTAGTGGCTGTTTTGTTGTGATTTAATATTGTGTGTTGTTGTGTAACTTTACTTTGTGTGTTTTGTGTATATTCTATCAATGGCGGTTCGTCCAGTTCCGTGTTTTTCTTTACACGAAAAGTTTATAGAAAATATCGAATTATCCATTGAAGTTCGAAAAAATTGTGTTTTAGAGTATCTAAAAGATGTTTTTCATACAAACTGAAATGAGGTTGCTACAAAGGCACTTACAGTTTTCACTAGAACAATTTTTTTTGCGCAATATATCAAATTGGAAGAGTGCAAAACGAAATAATGAACGGTTTATACAGAAATTTGGCAAGTGGCTTGACGAAGAAATAAAATTCCAGGATATGGTTCCTCGTTGTGTACTTACTCCTATAAATTATCTGAAGAGGCACAAGAAGCAAAAAATAAAGATTTGCGGCTATACAGGGAACACCAGGAAAATTAGTGCCCTGAAGATAAATGAAGTTGTTTGGCACTGATCAATTTTGAGTT
Source organism: Agriotes lineatus (assembly GCA_940337035.1). Classification (NCBI taxonomy): domain Eukaryota; kingdom Metazoa; phylum Arthropoda; class Insecta; order Coleoptera; family Elateridae; genus Agriotes; species Agriotes lineatus. The sequence continues at coordinate 108,830 of CALNHX010003266.1, read as the reverse complement.
CAGATCCCAAATTAAGTTCTTTTTACAGGGCAAGAAAAAACAGAAGATCACTGATGTTGATGTCCTCCAATTGATTAACATTTCTGAAGAAGACAAGTATGATTCTGACGAAGACGATATTGAAGAAAATGATGATTTGTAAAAGTATTTCTCATGATATTGCATTCTACGCTATTAGGTATTATTATATATTATATCAATCTCAATATTTTAATTAATTTTTACTTTTATAGCTTAATGTTTTTGTAATTAAATTTAAAAATTGCGCAATTGTTTTTATTTCTACATAATATTAAAACATTTAAACCCCTTCAAATAATTTGTAAGTTGCAAAATCGCGAAAAATAAAATTATTGACATTTTATTATTATTATCAATGCAGTGATTTTTTTATTTCTACATAATATTGAAACATATAAATCCATTAAAATAGTTTGTGTTGCAAAATCGCGAAAAAAAATATTTCATTGTTATTATTATTATTATTACTATTATTTTTGTTATTTTTAATATTATTATTACCAAAGCATTAGTCTGTATTTGTAGTCTTACACCACAATATTTTAATTGAAAAATGCAGTGCATTCACGAGATATTAATTTCGATCGACTTTTTTTTATTTTGAACCACTGTGTGATACAGTCATCACTTTTTGCAAGAATTCTTGGGAAGAATCTAAATTGGCTGTTTAGGCTGGTATGCAAAAAATTAAAAATTTGCAAAACTGTAATAAAACCCACTACCTGGCCTTTTTACTCTAACGAAAACTAATAGACCTGATTTCACCAGTATAAAAGTCACAGGCATGGAAGAAGAAATTAAAGAGGCAAATGAGGTTAAATACTTGGGTATAGTCATTGATAAAAATCTAAAATGGAGTAACCATGTGGATTATCTGACGAAAAAGGTGAGGAAGGTAATTTACAAATTTTATCAGTTACGGGAGTTTCTTTCGACAAAATTATTGTTAACTTACAAGTCTCTTGCTGAATCCCTTTTTCGTTATGGTATCATAGCATGGGGAGGAATGTATAAGAACTCTTTACAGAAATTAAATGTAACCCAGAATTGTATACTAAAAATCATATTCAAGAAACAAAGACGGTATCATACTAACCTAATTTATACAGAAGATGTCTGCAATATTAGATCACTATATTTTCACAGTTTATGTATATTCTTCTTCATTCCTGTTGAACCCCCCGGACCCATAGGGCGCCCATGGGCGTTTCAATGACAGTTTTTACTACATAGCTTAAGGTCGTCAGTCTTTTACACTATGTCTCAGTACACTTCACAAATTGATTCTACGAACTCTTTCCATTCTGTTTTGTTTTTTGCTAACACTTCCACTTGGTTCCAGGATATTTTACACACTCTAATTTCATTGTTAACACTTCTTCTCCGTGTCAAAGCTGGTCTGCCCTCTTTTTCCTTTAATGTTATATTCCATCGCTTGCTGCGTTATGTTCGTGATCGGTTTCCTTAGTGTGTTTCTGATCCATTTCCATCGTCGCCTTTCTATGATAATTTCCACAGGCTCTAATTCGGCTTTTTCCCACAGCTCAGCATTGGAGATTTGATCCGGCCAATATATTTTAAGTATTTTTCTTAAACATTTATTAATAAGTATTTGAACTTCCTTTATTTGCTTCTTGCCCATGTCTCTGATCTATACAGAAGTACACTTTGTGCGTTGGTTGTAAAGATTCGTTTTGTTTTCTTGGATAGTTCATTGGAAGCCCATGGATTTCTTTTTTCCACTCGATACCTTTTTCTATTATAACCCTTAGTGTGCCTATTAAATCTGTGCAAGATCTTCTTATCTAAGGCCTCCTGGATTGGTTCTAAGCAGTTTTTCTACTTCGTCCTTTAGCCTTAGTTAACATTTTACTAGTGGTGTTTAATACTGTTTTATAGCTCGCCAGTTGTCACATTTTGTCCGATCACCCTTTTTTGGTAGTTTAATAATTAATCCTACAGTCCATTCTTCCGGTAGTTTTTCATCTATCTAAATCTTATTAATTAAGCAGTATAATATATTCACGCTTGCTTCCACTCCTGCTTTAATTAGTTCACTCGGTATGTTGTCCAAATCTGCTGCCTTGTCTTTTTTCAGATTTTTTATGGCCTTTCAGATTTCTTCTTTCGAGATATCACCCAAGTTTAGATTAATTTCACCCATTTGTTCATCAACCTTTTCGTTGTTAGTTTCTACGTTTCTTTTTTCCTGCTTAGAGTAAATTTTTTTGGAATGTTCCATCCATCTCTCAATTATCTCTTGTTCTGATTTAAGTACATTACCATCCTTGTCCCTTATGTGTGTTGTCATGTAGCTTCTCTGTGCTGTCATTTTTCGTGTTACATTAAAGTTTTCATATCGTTCATTTTTGCTGCTTTCTCTGCTTCCTCCATCAATTCCTCTTGTTGCTTTCTTCGGTCTCATTTTGCACTCTTTTTTACTTGTCTGTCTTTAAACTAATATAATTTTCTAAATTGTTTTTTCTTCTGCGATAATTCATTTAATATTTTTAATTTTATTGTATTTCTTTCTTCGATTAATTTTCATATGTTGTTTGTCATCCACGTCTTTTCATTATTTTCTTCTGCCTAGTAATTCTTTTGCCGTTTCTATCATGGCTTCTTTGTATTCTGACTATAATTGCTCTATTGATTTCTCCTCTATATTATAGCTTAGAAACCATATGTGGTACATGCACGATGGTGCACCAGCACATTTCAGTGTAGTGGTTCGCAATTACTTACAAACTGTTTATCCAAATCGTTGGATTGGCCGTGGTGGGCCACAGAATGGCCACCAAGGTCCCGCGACAGCTTAGATTTCTTTTTCTGGGGCCATCTTAAGACGCTAGTGTACACAAGTCCTATTAACACTGTAGAGGAATTAAGAGAAAGAATAGTTGCAGCATGTGATAGAATAAAAAATATTCCGGGGATATTTCAACAAGTGCGCAATTCCATGAGAAGGAGGGCGGAAGCATGCATATTAAGTGAAGGCGGCCAATTTTTGTAATAATCGCTCCATGTTAGTTCTAATGTTGTATGTTGTCAGTTGTTGTTGTTCACTACATACAGATGCCAATCCGTAATGTGTTTAACTTTTCCTATAATATTAATAATAATTTCGCATCGCAGGAAAATAACTCAAGAGAGCTCTTATGTTTCAAATTAAACAGTGAATTCAAAAATATATTTTATTTTAGAAAAAACCATTGGCGTACCTTTTTTTTCTTCAAAAATAGCGAACTCACTGCCCGTACGCACGCCACTGTTAAAGCTGAAAATTAATTTTGTATTGAAAAATATGCATCTTTATTAACTGTCGCTACTTATTAAATACCACTGAAATATCTTAAGCGGTTTCGAAAATATTAATTAATTTCCATTTTTTTCCTAACACTTTAACACCCCGTATTTTCGTAACGGAACATTTTTGGACCATAGTAAATAAAGCAAACTATCATTAATTTTTCATGTAGATTAACACCCTTAAATATTCGCATATAATTAAGAAACACCCTGTATAGGTACATATTACTGTAATGCTGGGGTCTCATGCAGTCTGTAATCCGCAACAGGCATTGCCAATTATAATGTTGTTTATTTTGATAAAACTTGTGATGCATAGTAAATTGTTATCAAAATAGCTATTTATGCAACAAGTGCTAAAAGTTGAGGTTTATGCACGAAACATGAAAATTATGAAACGAAGTCGAAGGCTGAGTTTTATAACATGTCTCGTGCATAAACCACTTTTAGCACGAGTTGCATACAATATTTTTTCTACTACCTTAAATTTACTGTTATTAATCCATAAATATCGATTTAACAAAGGTTTGCATCTACGACAGTTATAATTTATGTCATAATAAACAGATGGCCTTGACGCGCAGGTGAATGTTTGTGGAGCCAGTACTGTCAAAGTCAGTTATCAAAGGTAATTATTAATACTACACATCTGACTGTATTCATTACATAACGCTTTAACTATTGCAAGAAGTAACTAGAATAACTTTACAACTAAGGTCCCGAGTGGTGTAGCTTGAACAAGCGTCCACGTTCGATCAGCAGAGTTAAGCAACGCTGTCTCTGGTCAGAACTTGGATGGGAGTTCCACGACTGCATCTCTCGGCGCCTCGTGGTACGGCTATCAGGGAAAAAGTTGGTCCCGGCGGTCATAACAACATCATGACAGTCGTTAGTGGGGTTGGAAGTCCTCATAACAGCACAGCGACGCCTATAATTGGCCCAACGGCTGTTGGCTGAGTGCGAATTAAATAAACTTCACTTCCAGTTCGAAATTGTGGTTTATAACCTCACTTCACTTTATACCACACATGCGCTAAAAGTACACAGCTGATTTCACTTTTAACATGTTAAATTATAAAACGTCACCACTTTTAGTGGAAAAAGCTAGCGTTTTTAGTGGTGGTTGTAGAAAAACATATTTAAATTATTAAGAAATATAATTGTTGCAACAAACATAAAATACTCCAAATAATACTTCACATTTTTTTACTCACCTTCTGTAGAGTTGAACTTAAAATTTTCAATTTCAGTCTCTATTAAATGCTTATTATTCAAGTTAACCCATAAACTTTTAAAATTGGGTACGTTTTCAAACCGCTATCTTGAGGACAACATAATCTAGACCTATGTAGAGTAATTTGGTCATTTTCTGTGTTGTGAAATGTCTTCAGCTGTTTATTCAAACTATGTATATTTATCACCTATTAACTTTGAACATATGCGACATTCAAGTTGTAATCGTTTACTTGATGTGTCTACTGTGCTCTCTTTGTCATGAAATTTTCATAAATGAGCATACAAATTTTTCTTTTTAGTAAACACACTCACATTCAGTACACTTTATAATATTATCTGAAGAACTCTGTTTATTTAAAATAGAAATAGAACTTATTGAAATTGAAATTGTAAAAGGTTATGTTTGAAGGTTGAAGGAAGTGCAATTATATAGTGTGGTCGCCGTGGTTAACAAAAGGTGACGAAACTGAACGAAACACAAGACTGTAATGCACGTGCTCCGTGCAGCTGGGCTATTACTGTCGCGAGACACTCGTTGAAAAGTGATACATGGTTCTGTCTCTTAACCTTTTCTTTGTCTGTGTCTTGTTGTTTAAAAATGGCTGCGGAATGAGATTATATTTTAAGACAGGTATACTAAATTTGTTAAATCTGTTAGAATAAGCACAACTTGGCTCTATTGTAAAAATCTTTCAGAACATCTTTACATTTATCTGATGGTTGGTATTGAAATTTAAGGTGTAAATGATATTTCACAGGTGTTTGTTGTTCGTGTGAGTCGTACATCAATATTGTGTTATTCCGTTCCTATAGTAAATTTGGTGGAGGGCTTCCTACTGTTGTTATATGTTCAAGAAATGTCTTTGCTTTATCAATTTCGTGAGGTAAAATTGCAAAATCATCATTATCATACTTTCATGGTTCTCGTATCGACGGTTGTAGCATGAAGGTTTGATAAAAGTGTTACTAGCAATGAGCGATAAAGAGGAAACTACATATTATATGCATAGTATGGCAACTAGCTAAGTGGTATTTATAAAAATATTCTGTTGCAGGAGTTGGTGACAGTGGCAAAATATGGGAGAAAATTTAATTAATATACCTGATCCTGTGATGGAACAACTGCGATGTTCCCAATGTAAGGAGTATCTATCCTGTGGGCCAGTGCGTTTGCTTCCTGATGGAACATGGATCTGTGGCCAGTGCTCACCAAACAATTCCGAAGTCTTGGTTTACAGAGCGTTGATACTAGAAGAAACTATTTTAAAGTACGTTGTATTTCCATGCCGTTTCAAATCGAACGGGTGCAGAAACAATGTTGCTTTCGGTCAAGCTATGGAACACGAGTCGAAATGTGTTTATCAGTCTTATCAGTGTCCTTTGCCTGTGTCTAATGATGAAACATGCTGTTGGAGTGGTTTACGGTCAGATCTTTTCGATCACTTGACTAAAAACCACCCTTCTTATTTAATAGATGCTGCAAGTTTTATTATTCAGGTGGATCAAAATTGTGAAGGAATTTTTGCAGTTTTAAAAGACGACTTGGTTCTCCTTGTCACATATTTGTATCTAAATAGCACACACAGTTTGAATTATGACGTTAGATATTTTAATATAGATGGGACAGTTACTCCATCTTATAAAATTAGTATAGAAAATAACGAGATTCCAGACTGCAATTTTTCTTTGAAAAATAATCCATGCCCTATCTTTGGTACCTGTTTTAACAAACTAAAGAATACGGTAAACTTGAACAAGTATATGGAAGCCTTGGACAATCCCAGTAGTATTAAAATCAATATTATTGTAAAAGACACAAAAAAGAAAAAGTTAGCTCTAGAAACTGTTAAAGGTACTCTCACAGTAGATTACGAAAAACTTGCATCTCTTCGGTGCTTAAAGTGCCTTAAGGAATATTTGGTTTTTCCAATATTTGATGTAGATGGTAAAGTTGTTTGCTTCAAATGTGCATATAATAATTATTGCAACCGGGAGGAATCGGCGGATGTGAAACTTCGGCAATTTATAGCAGAAACAAACTTTCCCTGCCGGTGGCTAAGTTGTAATTTTATAGGCACCGGTGACGTCATTCGTACACATGAAATAAATTGCCAATTCCGGGATTATAATTGCCCAATATGTTCAACGTTGATTGCAACAACATTTGCAGCTAAACATTTACAAAGCCATGATGCAACACTTGCTTCAGAAGGTATGCTTACTTTAAAAAAACAAGGCAGGTATCCTAAGTATGTTTTTATAATTGAGAATAATACAGTCATTATTGTTAAACATCGTTCAGAGTATGACAAATTTCAATCTTATGTTATTGGAGAATTGTTGTTGGGTACTTTTGAGGATGAAAAAGTTATCGTACAGTTTGAATACCAAGACTGTAAACGTAAGCCGGTAGAATTTATTTTTTCTAAAGCCACACCTAAAATTAATTATACTAAAACTTTTCCATGTCGTTGTGATCATCAGGTGCTATCTGTTAAGCTACGAAGCTGCAAATGAAGTAATAATTATAGCGAACTAATTATGCTACTTGCTACAACGTAATCCACGGCATTTACATATTTATGGCGGTTTGTGCGAATATAGGGACATGCATGACAATTGAGGTTTCACAGCAGACTCCTTGTACTGTACTGTCAAGTTGATGTCACATTATAACGTTATTTGTATCACTTTTACTTTTAAATTTGCTTCAAGACAATTTGCAATTCTTTCGTCACTCATTTACTCAACTCTTTTTGCAATTAACTACATGAACTACTTCGATTTGTTATTATATAGACGTATTCTACATTTTGAAAAACATTGAGGTGCATTATAGTGTAAAAGAGCAATTGTCTTGCATGTCCTTATGTTTGCACTAGACTCCACTATCTGTATAAAACAAAATTTAACAGTTACTTTACTTTCTATAGTAGATAATTTCGTGAACTATTTTTTAAACTTTCAAAATTAATTATTAATATTATATAGTTTTAATTTAATGTACATCTGTTACTATAAAGTTATTTCTGGAAGTGAAAAATGTTTCATGTGCGCAGTTAAATGTGTTACTATGAATGCAAGGAATATAATTACATAAAAGCAGTTGTATTTTCAGGAATGTTCATGACAGATAATAATGGTTCCATGTATACAAGTCTGTCCTTTATTTAGGTAGGAGTAGTAAGCTAGCATATTTGTTTTATTTGTTAGGCCAATCACTGTAATATGACAATAGAATATTATACAGATTGGATGTACCTACTTTACGGAATTAATGATGCATGTTGCTAATATAAATGTTACCTTTATAGTAGACATTTAACCCAGCTACTTATACAGGAAAAATAATAAACATTGAAAAGTATTTCATGTGTTCTATTATTGAAAAGTTAATACTGTTTTCAATGTAGTCAACCAAGCTTCTGAACCGCATTATGTTGTAAACAAGAGCATTACTGGCTCAATTTTTTTGTTTTATATATAATTACTTATTCCAATTTTGTTTCTAGTAATATTACTAAACATAGCTGCTCTGCTATGGACAAAAACTTGTAAAACACCCTCATATATCATTTTAATAAATATTTCGGGAGCATTCTATTTTTAAATTTTTCATTTTAATCCAGTTTAAACAGAAACTCAAAATCAGTTGTGTGCATTCTTGTAAAATGTTTGTACAATCCAGCTATAGGCTGAAAATTCAAGTCGGTGTTTAAACTTGAACCACTATACTGAATAAAAATATACGAGACAGCTGTTATTTGCAAGAACGTCATATAGTCGCTGCATGAACAGTACTGACCACTACTCCGTATCGTAATGCCGTATCCTCCGTTTTTAACACAAACGCAACGGTGATACAAAGAAAAAATTCAGTGCGTGGCACGTATCATATCTTGATATGCGACGGTGACACGTTATGTGGATATGCAAAAAATGGATACGCGCCTTTAGGAATTACCCAAAGTGAGAATGTTTTAGCAAGCAAGATTTTGTTGAGAATCACACAGGAGTATTAAAGCACTAAAGCAGAGTAGAACTTCAAAGAAATTCAAGTTAAGTGAGACTACGGAGGAAAATATCAGTGACATTTGTCAATAATAATTAACTTTGACGTATGAATTGGAAATGTGTTGACTTGAGGTAAGTAATAAATTTTACTCACAATCGGTTAATAATAGGTAGGTTTCTAACCTTCAAAACAGTAGGAAATCGAACCATTGTTTACTTTACTTTCCCAGCTAGCCGGGAAAGATTTTCCCGGCTAACTAAACGATTGCTAATAGAAAATCCTTTATTAATTGAACGGCTTAATAATATCTACGTATTTTTCGACTAAATATGCAACCAAACAAAAAGCAATAAAAAGAAATACATCAGAACTATATGAAAAGTATCCTACTCGCTTTTAGGATACGAATTATAAATATTAACAGTCACATTCGAGTTTTCTTTGCTGTTAATTGTGAGAGTCAGACCATGTTGTTGTTTAAAATTATATTGTGATGTTTCTGTTGTAGGTAAAGGAGTCATAGCTGATGTTTCTTGATTTTGTATATGAGTAGTTTGAGATATCATATTAGCAATTTTTAATTGTCTGTTTAAAGAGTTTTCCACGTACCCCTCGGCTACTGTACTGGATTTCCATCCTCCTAATTTTTTTAACTGAAGAATATCTCTTCCAGTATTTGCTAGTAACGTTGCCGAGGTACAGCTATATAGGTTTAAACGTATATTTGTTAAATGGGTTGCATACCAACGTTTCTGGAATTATAATGTGCAGAAAGCAAATGTTTTTTTGGGTTTTCTACCTGAACCAGCGGCACAAACCATCAAGTCACTCCAGCGTGAAGATAAATTGCCCATGTTGCCAGATTTGTTGCCACATTGTAAGAAGGTCGTACGGATCGGCAAACTACAAGGCATTTTACAATCCAGATATTCGAATTTGTTAAAATCCGGAAAGGCATTTTTCCGAAATTAAATAAGATTTCAATGAGGTCGCCAATGCGCGCGCAAAATCCTTCGTTGTAAAAAGCGTGTTTTAACAAGAACGAAGAAGCTCGGTTTCAGTCCCCGTAGATAATTGATTTATTCTTAACCAAGATTCTATCGTGGATTTGGAAGGCAATGAAAATTTTAAATTTACCCGCATAAAAAGATACAGCGCGGGGGACTTGTAATACATACTCAAAGCCAGTTCCTTCTCTTCTATTGTCCAAGGGTGGCCTCTTTTGTGGAAAAGCTGCATATTAATAAATACTCGTACATTTTTCGGCTGCACACTCAAAATATTCATATCGAAAGGATTTTTCAGTATTTTTTTTTGCATGCGATGAATTCGAGAATTTTTTAAGGCAATGGTTTTCCTTAATTTATTTATGCGTTTTTTGTATATGGGAGACGATGGATACCTTGGAACTCGTCTTTTAGTAGGCGTGGACATATTCGTCATTGCCTGTAATTGTTTAACAGATAATTTTGATTATAGAATATACAGGGTCCGGCAGAATGACCGACCCTATTTAAATCGTTAATAACTGTTTCAAATTTTAAATTTTTTTTCTTCAAAATGTAAAGTAAAAACTTGCCAATTTTATTTACAATATAATTTATTTATTAAAAATATTAGCACTTGCTCCAAATTAATTTGGTTATTATTCAGTAATTGATGGAATTGTTCACAAAACGTAACCCGAACTTCTAAATCTCACGGTAGTAAAAATAAAGTTACGGGCTCGTTTTTTGTGTAAAAATGAATGGCGAAAACCGCACATCGATATCTTGATCTCTTTAAAAGATACAGGGTGATTTTCAATTTGGTGCATTTTCGACTCACCCCCGTAACTTGCTTATTTGTGAATATTTTGTGTTTCTGCAAAAACATTCTTGAGGCACTTTTTTAAAAGGAATCAAATGGTATGCTTAGTGTTTTTGTAAAACAAATGGCGGGGAAGCTGTGACATAAACTTTTATTTTTACTTCCCCGCCATTTGTTTTACAAAAACACTAACAGCCGTATTCATAGTCGTTCGCCAGCGGTTCGCCGGCGAGTCGCCGGAGTTTCGTTCTGAATAGTATGTTGGCGGCACTGTACGTCTATGTCAAATTCGAGGTTATCAGGTTAGGTTTTCCGTCAGTTTTGACAGAAATTGACACAAAATCTAACCTGCTAACCTCGAATTTGACATAGACGTACAGTGCCGCCAACATACTATTCACAACGAAACTCCGGCGAACCGCTGGAGAACGACTATAAATACGGCTGTAAGCATACCATTTGATTCCTTTTAAAAAAGTGCCTTAAGAATGTTTTTGCAGAAACACAAAATATTCACAAATAAGCAAGTTACGGGGGTGAGTCGAAAATGCACCAAATTGAAAATCACCCTGTATCTTTTAAAGAGATCAAGATATCGATGTGCGGTTCATTTTTACACAAAAAACGAGCCCGTAACATGTAAGTTAGTTTTTTACTATCTCCTCTAGAAATGAATGTTTCCTATCAAAAGTGTCCAATTTGGGACACACTGTACAAGGTCCACCCACTATGTGAGGTTGAAATATATTTCTAAAACTATTAGACTTACACAAAGATCACTTATATAGATTATTCAACACTATAATGAACGAACCAATGAAAATTATTCAATTTGTCAGAAACGGCCAATCAAAATTGACTATCTTTGAAAACACCTAATGTCGCAGTGTTTTCACGCGAGCCCGATTCGTATTAATGATTTCAATTTAGTGAGTAGCCTTTGACGGACATTTCACCAAAACCATAGGAAATATAATCAGATAGAATGGAAACTTCTCAATAAAAGTTGTCATCGTTTTGCGCCGTCTGCCGAGATGTGCGGCAACTAAATGGGAACGCGGGAAATTTAAACCCAGAAAATAAATTAGTATTTTATTTACGGTATTGCTAATATGATTGAAATTATTTATATACTTCTTGACGACTATTAAATAATTTATTACCAAGCATATAAACAATTTCAATCATATTAACATAGCCTAAATAATTAATAAATTAAAATAAAAAGCATTTTTAACAATAATTGTTACAATAAAATAAGAGTATAAGTTGCTGAAGGTTTTTATTAACTTTTATCTCTTTAGTTTTTTAGAAATAATTATCACAAATATAAAGCTTCAGCAAATATTTTGTACCGCTCGCTGCATTCCAATAATTCGGCACCTCACGTACACGTAAATGATGCATGTCGTCTAGTGGTCTATTTATTTCTTTCAACCACTCCTGCCGTTTCATGCTATTTCTTGGTCCTTAATTTGCAATAAGTAATTCATTAAAGAGTATTGCTAAATATTGCAGTTTAAATTACCTTCAGGAACTTGAAACAGCGTATACCCTTTTATGCTGTTGTTCAGGCAATCTTTAACGTAGCAAATACAAACCATAATGCTATATATATACGTTTTGACAAAATTCGTCGGGAGAACTAGGGAATCCGAGATCACAATCATCTCTTCAGGGCATAATTTAGGCAAATAACCTGTAATCGTAAAAAAATACCTTTAATATTTCTTCAGATCTTCAAGTTTCAGGGTCAGTAGACGAAAAACATTTTAAATTGCGGTTAAAAACGATGATCTGCATAACTTACAACCTAGAGTAAGGATTGTGGCATCGCATTCGAAGGATATATTACTAATAAGAAAAATTATTTATGACCTTACTAGTAGCGCCTATGGTAAATTTGACACTGACAAACTCGTTTTTTAAACTTGTCAAATGGTGTTTCCCTACCTGTGTTAGCGTAGCTAACGTGATTTAGTGACCTTAATCGAATTTAGAGTCCCTGTATATATTATACAGGGACTCTAATCGAATTTTCTTAGAAGCGTCATCTGCTGAGATGTGCGGCAAGTAAACTAAATAAAACATTTATGCCCGGTTGCACCAACCTTGGTTAGTAGTGAGTTAAGTAACTCATATTATCTAAACTGTAGTTTGCGCGTTTTCAGTTGCACCAACCATTATTAGCCCTAATCAGTAGTTAGCAAACTTGTATTATCTAACTACTGAAATTTCTGCGGTTAAAATTTAATTCCAGGTTAATGAGTGATATTTTGACAGTTTATATTTCTGTTTTAGCTGTACAGTTATCAGCAAATATAAATTCAGGCCATTTATTATTAATTTTATTAGGAAATACATGTAAGTATGTAATTATCATATTCTATAGTATTTATTGTTAATTAGATAAATTAATTTATATATATAACAGGTGGCGCAAAAGTAATCACCCTATCGGAACATGCCCTCATTTTTGCAAATGGCTTCTTATGTCATCGCGACTTTGACATTCGTGAAGCAAACAGAAGCAGAATACACATAGACAAACCATGGATCGCTATACTCCTCAAGAACGCGGAATAATTTGTGTCAATGTTTTTGATAAATAATCGGTCAGTGCTTTTGGCTCCATGTGAAATTTGTTGTCGATTCCCTGGTCTTGTGACATCAAATGTGCAAACACTGTGGCGTTTAGCCACTCGCCTCGAGCAGACTGGCTCAATACGGAACAGTTTCAGACTTGGTCGGCCCCGGAGTAGCCGTTCGGTCGAGAATATTGCTGCTGTGGCTGCAGATGTCCAAGAGGACCCTCAAACATCCACCAGACGATGGGCCACGCACTTGGGTATCGGTAGACGGTCTTTAGAGCGAATTTTGGTGAAAGACTTAAAGATGTTCCCTTACAAGTGCAACCGCACACACAGCATGAACGACAGTGGATATTCTGAAGCAAGCTTTTCCCGACCGCTTCATCTCTCGTTTTGGAGATCTGCACTGGCCCGCAAGATTGGCCAATTTGACCGTTCCAGATTTCTTTCTATGGGGTTTTCTGAAGTCACGGGTCTATTCGAACCAGTCACAGACCTTGGCGGCCCTAAAGGAAAACATCTGACTAGTAGTGGAGAATTTATCGCCAGAAGTTTTGAGAAAAGTCATGAAAAATGCTGTGAAACGAGCCCAAATTTTCATCAACTGTGGCGGTGTCCACTTGACTGATATTGACTTCGAGACTTAATGGAAAAAAAATTAAACGTCTAAATAAACATAATCAACAAACAGAACCAATTCTTTTCATTTACAAACAAAGTTACTGCCTTAGGAAATCGAGTGAGGACTTTTGCGCCACCTTGTATAATTGTAGAATCCCCTATCTAATTAATCGAAATGTTTTCTGATCGTGAATCAACAGATATCAGTGATTCTGGTGGTACTGCAGAAGAACTCCTGGAATTAGTTAATTTCTGGAATTAGTTAATTTGATACCAAGGCCCAAAATATATCGGAAGGGGAATAATCCCATAGATTCATAGATATGTATGACGATGTGGATATTAAAATGAGATATCGGTTTAGTAAAACTGTTGTGCAAGACATTTTGAATATGTTTGAAATTAATAATTTAGAAGGCAACACTAATCAAAACATACCTGTGACACCGTTAAATCAGCTTTTAAAAACATTACAATTTTATTCCACTGGCAGCTTTCAGCAAGTTTTGGCTGATCATATAAATGTGAACAAATCTACTGTATGCAGAATAATTCCACGAATAACCGGATTAATTGCATCTAAGGTACAAGAATTTATATGTATGCCAGATTCTGTAGAAGCTAGCAGATCTGCAATGGCAAATTTTTTTGAAATTCACAGATTTCCTAGAGTAATTGGTGCAATTGATTGTACCCATATAAAAATGTTATCGCAGACATTATTTATTAACGCCACTTCTGAATCCAACTTCTGCAGCAGAACAGCGATATAATTCAGCTCATATACATCGAAGAAATGTAATTGAAAGAGCATTTGGTGTGTGGAAAAGAAGATTTCCATGCTTGTCAATGGGATCACGACTAAACCAGAGAAAGTAGTAGATGTTATTGTGGCTACAGCTGTTCTACACAATGTATCAATTAATTTAAAAGAAATACCACCCAACTTAAATGAATGTATTCCATATGAAGCCATAATTAATGTTGAAATAAATAATGATATAAATGCTTTAGCAAGAACAACATTATTAGAAGAAGCGTTAAACAATTCGGCCACATTTTTCCATGCATCTGCCTTCTTTTTCACTGATGTACCATCGGTTTTTTTATTTTCCAGCACATGAAAATACTTCCTTACAATTTCCAATAGCAGTTCTTTCTCGCCTTCAGTGAAATTAGACGATCTCTTCACGTTTTTCCATATTTATAATAAATTGTAAATACGCCCGGAATTCAAATGTGAAGACAATGAGAACTGTCAATGTCAAAGTCACCAATTGACCAATCAGAAGCGGCTAACGTTTAGATAATGCAATGTTGTCACATCAAATCACAAGTTAGTTAACTTGAGTTTAAGACATGTTGGTGCAACACTTCTCAATTTAATCCATATTAAAATTTTAATGAGAGTTAGCTGGCTTGAGTTAAGTAATTTAACCTGCGATGTTGGTGCAACCGGGCATTAGTTGTATAGCAGTGCGCATAGCATGACCAAGACGTCAAAATGAAATTTGCAAATCATATTCGTTCTAAAAACTCATAATAATTATGTTGGAAGCTCCAGTATTGAATTAATAGTGGAAAACGTTAAAAATGTGTGCTGTCGAACACGGTAAAAGTCATCTACCAATATTGTTGAATAATCTTTCCAAATACCACCCAAGGCAACATTTTTTAAGAGAAATTTTTTCGTGAGCATGCAAATTATTGCAAATTACTCTCAACAAAAACTGCTCAAATTCCACTCGATCTGCGGTATCGCGAAATTTTTAACGCAGTTTTGGTTTCGAGAAATTTAAATGCAATATTTTGCATATGAACGAATAAAATTCTCAACAAAAATTCACCTTGTGTGGTATTACTCTTGAAAATACTGTCTATCATTAATTATTGTACAATAGCACTCACCTGTAATAAAATAAGGTCTTCTTCCGAACCAGAATAGCGTGACGGTGAGAGATGTTCTTCAATTGACAATTTCCCTCGGTTTGTGGTGTTCGTATACACTTTCGGAGCAATTTCTTTTTTTAACAAAATTTTCTCCGGCGACACAGGAACACATTGTTCAGTCAAGCCCTGGATACTGGTAACCTTATTCGTTTTGTAACGCAACGGAATTGCATCAAAAACTAATCTATTTTTTAATGAATTCATAAAATGGTGTTCACTAAAATGCACGGCACAAATTCGCTTTTCACGTAATTGTTCAGAAGAGAGTTTATAAAGATTCAGATTTCCACAATTATTATGACTTGCGTCGCACCAATTATTAAACCGAAGAATACTTAAAACACAATCTCAATACGTAAATACGTTGAATACAGGATTTAAATCCAGATCTTACCAAACTGTAGGGTACTGTACCATCAGCTAGCTTGTTCTGAACTAAACTAAAATCAAATTACTTGTCCTAATTTCCTAATTCATTTTGTTGTAAAGATCACATGTTTCTTTACCAACTATAAAGTTTGAAGTATTTATGGCTAACCCAAAAGCAAAGAACAGAGTACCTATTTTAGCCAGAAGTACAATTTGTCTCGGTTCTCGTATATATTTATAGATATTGACTTACCTGTTCTAGCGAGTTACAGCTAATAAATAAAGAACTACTTAATTTTTTCTTGTATTCGTAACACTTTTTTTATTAAAACACCATTGGCCAACTTTTTGTATAACTGTTGTGGGAATAGTTATTTAACCAACAAGTGTGTTATTGAAGGCGATTAATAATCGAAACTGTTTAAAGCACGAACGAGCGATAGCGAGTGAGTGCCTTTAATAGTTGAGATTATTAATCGCCCATTAACAAACGAATTGATTACAAATTTATTTCGTTGGCCACAAAATCTTTTTTGTGGTGAAAAATTTGATTAATACAACTAACCTAATGCGGGGGTTAGGGTATAATACCCAGGAGTAGGTATAGCGCAACTATAGTGAAATAACACCAGAGCTTCTGCCTACTCAAGACCGTTGTGCGTGGTGAAGAGCCATATCCTGCACGAGGTGCCCCTGCTTAGCAAAACACAACGGATCTAGACCAGAGAAGGTCGATAAAAAATCCATCCGAGTGAGGTTAGCAGCCTGCTACGGATGCATACAAATATTGCTCAAAGTACCACACAAGGACCTCGGAAGTGGACTGATTCAACGATGACGGACTATGCGAGAAAACGGAAATGCAAATGGAAAACTCAGAAAAAGAATAATACTATCAGAGTTGCAACTTGGAACATTACATCGTGGAATGGTAGAGATCAGGAAATCATAATGGAACGAGAAGAACATCGATATATGTGCATTATCAGAGACAATGAAAAAAGGTAAAGGAACAGCAGCCTACGATAATTATATACTAATATACAGCGGTGTTGATAAACATGAAACAGCCAGAAAAGGGGTAGGTATATTAATAAATAGAAAATTTAAAGACAGCATTGACGACTACAGATATATATCTAAAAGAATAGTATTAGTAAAAATAAAGACAACTAAGACTACACTAAACGTAATAGCTATTTACGCCCCAGACATAAGTAAAACATTTCAAGAAAGAGAACAATTTTATGACGATCTCCAAAAAGCTATCCAACCCATCCCACTTTCAGAACAGATATTAATAATGGGCGACTTTAATGCTAGAATAGGAAATTCAATCATACCTGGAGTTAAACAGCAATTCAACGAAAACATCATAAACGATAACGGAGAGATGATGATCCAATTTTGCGCCAATAATGAACTAAGAATTAATAATACGTTTTATGACCATAAAATCCAACATAAATACACGTGGCAAAACAACAGAGGTCAACAATCAACCATAGACTACATCGTTTCCAACAAAGAGATACACCCAACACAAGTTTTAGACGTGAGGAGTTTAAACTCGGCAAATATTGGAAGTGATCATAGCCTAGTTATGGGAAAAATACTGCTGAACATAAAAAGAATAAGAAAAAAACCACCGCTATACCAACATAAATTCAATATAGAATCACTTCATGACCAAACAACAAAGGAATTGTATGGAAACCGATTGAAAAAGAAACTAGAAGACAACCCCATACAGGACGCAGAAGACATAAACGTCAGCTGGACCAAAATAAAGCAAAACATAAGAAACGCCGCACTAGAAGCAGTAGGAGAAAGAAAAATCAATATTAACAAACAAATAAGAAACAATAAAAACCCTGGTTTTGCGAAGAAGTCAAACAGCTAGCTAAGCAAAAACGATCGGCGTACATGCAATATAAATCACAAAAGACGCCAGAAGCGTACGAAGAATATAAACATACACGAAATGAAGTGAACTCAGAAATACGCAGAATAAAGTTGGACTACTGGGAACAGTTCTCTAAAAATATGGAATATGATTTCTATGGTCTCCAAAAACAGGTTTGGCGGACAATCAGATCTCAAAGAACGGAAATGAAGGAAACAATAGAAACTGAGACTATCAAGAAAGAGAAATGGGTAGAATACTTTACGCGTCTTTTTGAGGCAGAAAACGAAGAAATCGAGCAGAACATTGAGGTAATAATTAATGATACACCTGTGGAAATAAACGAACAAGACGTAGCAGAAGGAATTAAAAAATTAAAAAATAGAAAATCCTGTGGAGAAGATGGAATTCCAAACGAGCTCCTAAAGTATGGAGGGCAAATGTTAACCAAAGAGATCACAAAACTTCTGCAGAAAATATTAAATGAACGAAACATTCCCAGTGAATGGAGAAATAGTATATTGATCCCACTATTTAAAAAGGGGGACAAGAAAATACCTGAAAATTACAGGGGCATTAATTTACTCAACACAGTATTAAAACTCACTACCAAAATCATAACAGGAAAAATTAGTGAGTTAACAACACTCTCCGATGAGCAACAAGGCTTTAGAAGTGGGCGGTCATGCACAGACGCAGTCTTTATAGTAAGACAAGTTATCGAAAAATCTTTGGAATTTAACAAACCAGCTTATATGTGCTTTAACGATCTTCAAAAAGCTTTTGACAGAATCCGGTTAAATGATGTACTCGACATATTAATACAACGACAAATACCCTATGCTCTCATTCAAACGATTAAAAACATTTACACTAATACCACTGTAAAACTCCGGGTGAATAACGAAATTACGGATTGTATCTCAGTAGGAAAGGGCGTTCGACAAGGTGACTCCCTCAGTTCGCTCTTATTCAATCTAATAATGGACGAAATAATACAAAGCGTGAAACCCCTTAGAGGCTATAGAATGGGTACCGAGAAAGTGAACATCTTGTGTTTTGCGGACGACACTGTATTAATATCGGAAAACGAGAACGACTTACAAAGGTCATTAATGAAATTCAAAGCCACCTGTGAGAAATATAATATGAAAATCTCCTCCGAAAAAACAAAAGCAATGGTAGCATCAAAAGAACCTATACGATGTAAACTAGTGATAGAAGACAAGCCTGTAGAACAAGTAATGAAAATAAACTATCTAGGAACACAAGTATACAGCTGCGGAAACGTCCAAGGTGAAGTACGAGAACAAGTAAATAAAGCAGCAAGAGTCGCGGGATGCTTAAACTACTCCGTCTGGCAAAACAAATTCCTCAGAGTAGATACGAAAGCTAGAATATACAAGGCGGTAGTAAGGCCAATAATAACGTATACGGCGGAAACTAGAACAGAAACGACAAAAACGCAACAACTTATGGAAACTACCGAAATGAAAGTATTACGGAAGATCGCAAACAAAACTCTTTGGGATAGAATACGAAGTACGGAAATAAGACACACCTGCAACGTGACACCGGTTGGGGAATGGGTTGAAGAGAGAAGGAGAGATTGGAACGAACATATAACAAGAATGAGGGAAAATAGACTTGTCAAAATAGCAAGAGATAAATCACCCGCTGGTAGAAGAAGTGTGGGCAGACCCGCTAAAAGATGGCGCGATAGCCTATAAAACGTGGTTTGAGAACAGGCATAAAATGCCTAACATAGAAGAAAGAAGAAGAAGAAGAAGACCTAATGCAAAATATCATCAAAACGTCAAAATCACAAAAACAGTTAACTAATGAAAAAGAGTGTATTAATCAAAAACAGTGTATTAATGACATCTATTAATCCATCCTTTTTTAGGAATTAACAAGCGGTCAACGAAAAATTAATTATTCGCATTTTAATTTACAAAAACAGTAGACGTAGTTTTATTAAAGTTAGCAGTACAATTTGAAGACAAATTTCGTTTTATGACTGTCAGTGTGAGCTTTGAAACTTATTCAAATAAAAAAATTAAATAGTTATGTGTGCAACTAGTTTTGGAAGTCATACTTTTTTTTCATGAATTTGTAGTGCGATTAACGCAAGAAAATATATCATAGTATTGTTTCAATTTCTAAGGCGCCGACTATACATGTTATTTGTTGCATAGTGATCTCTTGTAACTCAAAATTGTGTCGAAAAGGACTTCAGAATTTTCAACTGTCAAATTGACAATTCACAATTTCAATCAAATAATTAGTTTAAAAAAGTGTTGTTTTTCAGGATTTTGCGTTAAAAAAAGTGTTACCTTTTTCACGATTTTTCGTTAAAAAAGACTACTTTCATGTAATGGCACACAATTATCTTATTCTAGATTACTGTTTAAATTTACAGAGTCATAAATAAACATTTCCTGTCCATTTAAACGCGTAGGCGAGACAAGGAACAGAGCGGCTCTTGCAACCCAAAGCATTGTATGCAAGACAGCTTGACCTCAATAGGATCCAGATGTTCAGTGGAAACGTTTGACGACATGAGGTTACAGCAACCCTTTAACAGATTTTAAATGCCCTTAACTTTATAATATAAATCCACAAATCGCAAACGTGACAACGCATATTTCGCATTATAGTGTGCTTTATTTTGTTTTGCGATTGCAATTACAAAGAAATAGGTATACAAACAAAAACCACGATAAATACAAATAATTGCTATACTTCAAAGCAACGGTTGATGTAAACGTATTAGGAATTATGTACTTATAAAATTGGCGTATATTCAATGTTTGGGCTAAGAGACAATGAGAAATTTTGTCTACCTGCGTTTTGTAACCCAAGTTATTATCGTTCGAAGGTTGTGTTAACCTTGGCAACACCGCACTGCAGTTTAAACCAACGAATTCTAGAATCATGGTTCTGCTCTGAGCTGTTTAACTGGGATCCCTCCCGTTAGAGGGATAAGACCTGGGAGCCTAGCGGGCGGGAGTTTTTAAGCTATACGCTAATACTGCCCAGCGCTGAGTCTCTTCTCATTATATGCTCTTTGGTATCGTTTAATTATATCTATCCATTCTGGTTTTGTTATCACAAATGAACGGGAGCAATATGTTTTTGTAACAGGAATTACTATTACTATTCGACTTTCTAAAATATTTATGTCCCCATCTTTCATTTTCAATAATTCGTCAGACCTGCACACTCCAGAAACACCAATAATCAAAGCAACCTAAAAATGTTTTGTTGGTTTGAGAAAATACGCTCGACTTTTTAGCCTTATAACCAACATTCTGCCTTTTCAAAAATGCTCTCAATCTAGCAAATTTACTGATATCAACATTATGTCTAACATTCAATATCGTTCGCAGCATTGAATATCTTGACCATAATGTAGAAGCTTTATTCTGTCTAGCCAATTCAGAAAAATGTGCAAGGAGAACCGTTTCAGAACCATTATTCTGTACACCTTTAGTGACGCACCATGTAGCGTATGCTTCGTAGGTTTTTTCATACCTCGTTCTGCTTTTTTCGGGAAGCAAGCCTTCAGTAGCTCTTTGTGCACATTCTCGCAATTCTGGAGGAGTGCACTCTAACTCACTATCAGACATTTTTGAGGAAATAACGTTAACAATTAATTATTACAGAAGCTGCAAACAGACTTGACAATAATAATTACTGAACTGTCAAAATCAATAAACTAGTCATGTTACTTAGCAGCAGCGTCACAGGTTTCTTTGTTAAAGTGACTTATTAAACTGCGATATAAATACGTATTATTTGAAACTTACCTAATTAAATAAATCAATAAAATATGATTGTGAGTAAAATAGTATACAAACCTCGGTGAAAAGTTTCATTCCTGTCTTGAGATAAAGTTGACCTCGACGCTACGCGTCTCGGTTAACTACCTAATCTCTCGACAGGAATGAAACACTTTCCACCTCGGTATGTAATATACTATGGTTAATATGTACAATGAATAAAGATTTAGTGTTTATAATATTTGTGTAATTGTAATAGATATGTGTAATAAGTAAGTAGGTATTTTCTAAATTATAGTATAATTTGGGTAGAACCTGAATTTTTGAAATTTAATTATTATTTGAACTTTTCATTTTACATTTTGGCTCGGTAATTTACATTACAATTTGTGTATTTGATTTTGAATTATAATATTTTGTTTGTTTTCCTTATCATTGAATACAATGTAATTGTAAGTGTAGTCATAGTAGTGAGGTGATGCTTTTAGCGGAGGTGCTTTGATATGAAGCAATAAAAAATCTGGTGTGATACACTCACACAACTTCCTTTTACAGTGAACTTATAATTAGCCAAAAATTTGATTTTTAATTACTAAGCATTTGTCAAAAATTTTCAAAAATTGAAAATTCTACAAACACTATACAAAATAGAAAGTTAGTTGAAGAGGCAAATTTTTTCTAGAATTATAAGCTGAATTAAAAATGTAATAATATACCGGGTGTTGTATTTAAAATAGGAGTTAATAAAAAAAAATAGACAAAAAAACAAAAGAACCCCATTTTAGAAGTATTCAACTGGAAAATCACCTATCTCACAACAATACACATTAAAAATTTAATAAAAATATAAAGTTTGAAAAAAATCGTTTAGCCGTTTTTGAAAAAATCGAAAAAAACTGAAAAATCACAAGAGTAAACACCTACTTCCGGTTATGCGATTTTTTTCAAAAGCTTGCTGTCGCATCTACATAGTACACAAAACTTATATATGAAGTTTCAACGTCATACCTCTTTTCATTTTTGAGATATTCTGTTTACAGGCAGACACACACACAGCCAGACAGACCAATGAAAAAAAAATGTTTTTTGGGATCAGGGGACTCTAAAACGGAAGATCTGTTGAAAAATCAATTTCGAATTTTTGGGGTGAATTCAATTCTTCCTTTATCGTAAAAGGAAGTAAAAAAATAGTCTTCTCCACGAATATTTATTGTAAAAATTGGGGTGGCAACATGTTTCAAAACCAAGCCATAATCATCTACAGAGGCATATGGTTAAAAATGATTTACATAATAAAGAAAACCACTTAGTGCTATTAGAAAAAGGAGTACACGTCAAAGTGTGACAGGCATTGAGGATGTCCGTACTAACTAGATTCAATGACAATGAAATTATCAAATTGGAAACAGCAAGAAAATGATAAAATCATTTTATATTCAAGAAAATGTAATTAGTATCAAAATCTGTGACTTGATTGAGTCTGCATTCATTATTATTGGACATAATTTCAAAAATTTCGAGTAAATTTAACAAAATTCCTGTATTAGCTATATGCAAAATTTTGTAATCTTTATTAGGAGCAAAACTGTGGTTAGGCTGCAAAATGTGATTAGCAAAAGCAGATTTATTGGGTTGATCGATTGTAATATTGTTGTTTCTGATACAAGCTGAATGTTCATTAATTATTTTTCTGGAAGTACGTCCAGTTTGCCAACATAAAAACAGTCTTAGGACGAACAGTCAAGACAGTACACACCACATCTTTTTATTACAGGGGTGTGATCTTTATTGAAGACCACCAATTTCTGAAGGTAATTGGTAGTAGAAAAGGAAAGTTGAAAATTATATTTGCTTAAAATGTTTTTTATGGATAAAGAAATTGCACCATAATAAGGAATTGAATGAAAAATCTTATTTTTGGAATTATTAATTGGGGTTAAATTTGTTGATAATTGTATACGGAGTTTATGGGAAATAGGTAAAATAAGTTGGAGAGGATAACCATTTTTAATAGCAATAAATTTAATGATGTTAAATTCAATATTGAAATTTTCTGTTGACATAGGAATAGAGAGTAAACGTCTAAATAAAAATTGAAAATTGGCAAGCTTATGAGATAAAGGGTGAAAGGACGAATAAGGGATAGTATGGCCAGTACAACTGGGCTTTCTATAAATACTAAAATTCAGAGATTTTACATTGGAACTATTATTTTTTGTAATCAAAATATCAAGAAAAAGTAAAGAGTTGTTGTGTTCCGTTTCAAAAGTGAATTTAATATTGTGGTGTAGTGAGTTAAGCCAGGTAATATGATCATTAATGTTGGGGTTATTAGAATTGAAAATAACCATGATATCATCCACGTACCTACCCCAACAAATAATATGAATGAAGGGGCCTACATTAAAAATGTTGTTTTCCAAGTTATTCATGAAAATCTCTGCTAACAGAGGTGATAGGTTAGATCCCATGGCTAAACCAGACTTTCATTTAAAAAAGAATGAATTAATTTGAAAATCGTACGACACTCATTAATGACCAATAGAAAAATTAGTTCACGAGCCGTAACCAAGACAACAAAACATTTTTTTGGAATTTTTTTGTATGTAGTGTTATCATCAAAGGGTTTACCGTTGGCTAATCTCTCAAAATCAAACCTAACATAGCTACTTGGATACAATTGCCTGCCGACCAGCTCAGTACGAAGACGGCGTGTAACAGTTCTTTGAACGAAATAAGCAAAACGGGCGCCAACGGTATTTTTAATAAAATAAGCAAGTGTATCCAGGCAGTAGAACGAGAATCCGTAAACTCAGTAGCACAAACAATCTGAAAGAAAGCACAACTCAAACATCGGTAGCAGTAACAAATAATAAATAACCACAGTATAATTGGCATTTAAATAACACAGTACAATCGACAAAAGTTAATGTACAAGCTTACTCAAGCACTCGTAGTACGCTTCTAAAATAGCGAGTGCGCTACTAAGATGCCGGAATGTCTAAATCTGGACAATCTTAGGAATGCCAACAAACAAGGCAATTGATCCTACATTACAGTTACAAACACTTACATAACTGAACCACAAAATTACTAGTAACTGCATAACAACTAAAAATGGTTGAGCGGACGTTTGGGAAAATCAGAATTTAAATTTACCGCAAGCCGAGAAGCGGCTGCACAAATTCGCGAACGGACCAGTCATAAAATAATTTCCTAAATACAGTCTAAAGTATTACCTGTTAGCGGCATCCGTCGAGCACTTCCAGCATGCTTATCCAGAGTCCATGCGTGCTGAAGACCTTCGTAAGAACACGCAGCAAGCGAAGATCGCACACCAAAGATAGCGGCGGTGACAGCTGCATGCTCGAAATTCGGAATAACTGCATACTCGAACTGAATTGCCCAAAACTGCTTATGTAGACTGATATAACCAAGATTGACTACTCGAACTTTGCCCAAGACTGCTTGTTCGAACTTTGCCCAAGACTGCTTGCCCGGATGAACTGGGCAAACGAGCATCGAAGGCTAGATGCGGCATGGCGTAGAATAATCTCTCCAGCATAATCTCACACGCTTTGCTTTGCAGCGAGGCCCCAAAGCTTCCATAACTACCAAAATCTAGCGGCAGCACAAAACGGATCACCAAAACCAGCATTAAACATCTCCGCAGAGTTCCGCCAAACCAAAAAGCGACGTGCTCAGCCAAAGGAATGCGGCCTCGAAAACGCTTTGGCCTCAACGCTGTCGAACAAGGCCAAATGTCAAGCCTGAAGATAACGATAACAAGCCCCACAGAAATCGCAAATTAACGAAAGCGTAAAACCAGCAATGCGGAACTACAGGGAGTGACAAAAGAACTGTAACAGTAGACCAACCTAACTGTGAAGGTTTGTGTCGTTACGATTTTCTTACCGAATCTGCATTCGAGCATTAATTCATATCCGGAAAAATTTGGCGCCCAACGTGGAGCAGTTTGGTAAAAATTTGGCATTTTGTTTAACTGGTAAATATTTGATACCAAATATTCAGCATCGGCATTAAATTTTGAACACCCAGTAACAAAAGGGGTGGTGGATAAACATCAAGTGTGCAGAACAGGACGGCGGTTATTGCCCAAATAACCAATGTATCCCTACGTGAAATTTCAATGGCCAACTCAGTTTTATCGGAGAGTGGGTGGATTCAATTATTACAATTAAACAAACCACTAATATGCAAAAGGTCTAATTTTCAGGCGCCAGGTTTGACAAAGCCCCAAAGAAATACAATTTACTACGATTCAGTATATCAAACCTTAAGACTGGAATCGCACGGGATGCGTTACAATATAACCTAATTGCTGCTATTTATCTTGCTGTGGCGAACTAAAGATTATTACCACCTGCAACGTTGCTTCAAGAGCACAACCAATAACATAACATTAAAAACGGTTAGTATATTTGGTTTATTTCGTATTAATTAAATAGAGACAACATTTTCAATAAATCATGGACATGACCCACATATTAATTGTATTAAATTGACATGCAATAACTCCAGTAAATGCAAAGTATGTTTTACAGAATGACGGATATCAAACTCAAACATTGAAGTCTCGAACAGCAATACAGTGAAATGACCCTAAGGACAACAATTTAAGCAAAGCAATATTTCAAACATCGCGTAGCAAGTAGGTTACACAAACAGTAAATTGTTATGATATGCAAATGGTAGTTTTAAAATATGGATGATAGAAATGATAAATTTGGAAGGTTAATTATAATCAAATTCTAAAGGGTTTAATAAAGATTGGGTGTAAAGTTCAATAAGAATGATAAAATTAATTAGAACCATGAGTAAGGTAATTTGTGGTATAAATAGCAATTGAGTATTCAAATTTTGATGGTTGCAGTTAATTTTAATAAGTTTCAAGCCAAGGTTACAATTGACAAATGTATTTGTTATAATAATAAGAATTGATAGCGTGTAATAATAGGATATTTAAAATTTATAAGAGGGCAAGAAGAATTGTATCTAATAGAAATGAAAATTTTGTTTAGTGAGTTGTATAAACAAACTTGTAAAAAAAATTACAAATAATCTTAAAATGTTTAATTTTGATGAATAAAAGTTAGAAATTATGCCTTATTTGTATAGTTATTTGGTAGTATACAAATATAAAGGCTATTAACAAATCTACGAGGTGCATTTGATGTCATTAAATAGTCAAGAATAAAAATTAAAATTAAACTTCAACTAATAGAGATTTCGATTTGGCGAACCACCCTGAATAAGAGTACTCAATTGAAATAATTGATTTGAAAGTAATTATAGGTTTACTAACATGGTGCATTGCATTAATTAAGGGCAAGCTCAAAGTAAAATAGTCAGTACATAAAATATATGACTAGTTCAAATGTGGAGCTATCACTAAACATAACAATATATATCAAACGGCAATACACCTGAATTTTATATATCGTAGAGTGTAATCATATTACGACTAGCAGTTCACTCTGCGTTCATTCAATCATTCATACATTAGTCAAATAATATGCTTACCCTCGAAGCTCCTCTTGGCAAAACAATGCCACCGCTTGTAAAATCAAATAGCATTTACATCTACCATTTGCGAAAGAAATGAGTACCTCATCGCTTGCAGTATGGGAATTGCTATATTAAAATGTAAGAAAAACAAATGCTAGAACGCGTCTCCAGTCTGTATTACAATGGTTCAAATATTCCCCCAGTAAGTTAGTAAGTATGTAATAGCGTCATTGCTCGACGGTGTGCCGCTCCCTTGAGAATGTGGTCTCGTCCCTGCTCACGTGGACCGGTGCGATTCATCAATCCAACAGGTGTGCGATTTCGATGGAGTGCATGTTAAATCCTATCAAATGTAGCTCAAAATTGGCGGCTTTACTAGGAGTGCTAATTAAGGACGAAACCACAAGGCATTAGCGAACAATCTAGAGCAAATCGAACGTTGCCTACCTTCTACAATGGAAACGCCGATAACTTTTCAACTGCTTCACGCTGTTTCTCGACCCCTCAAATCCCATATTATAATGGTTTTATAAATAAGCGACTAGTCGTCCCCACGAAATAAATATCAAAACCAAACTGATAAATTAGTAAATTAACGTTTACGAGGATTAATTCTGCCACGTGCAGAATTATAAAATCAGCCTTGGCATGGGTCTGGAAACACGACCTCTCGAAGTGCGTTCTGGTAGCAGAAGAACGAGCCGCTCCGTCCGACACGATCTCTCGCGCAGGCAAGGTGCGTTCGAATAATAAAAACACTAACTCCATGCGTTCGGAAACCAGAAAATAATAGCAATTCAACTAACGTGAAAGTAAACCGTAACACAAGAAAGTAAAGTTTCAATTTGGTTATTAAGATCTGAATCTACAAGCATTTCTTTTAATAAATCAAAACATTCATTAGAATGAATGCTAGAAAAAAAGTTGGTTACATCAAAAGAACAGAGAGTAAAGTTTTCAGCTAAATTTAATTTTAATAATGTTTTAGTCAACTCTATGGAGTTTTTTATGACAAATTTAAGTTTGTAATTAGTAACGTTACGGATTAATTTGTTGAGCCAAGATGTAATGACCGATACTGGGATGTTAATAAGGGAAACTGCGGGTCTAATAGGGGTATTTGGTTTGCGGGTTTTCACTGTAGCAGTCAGACAAACTGTTGGAGACCATTTTGAGAATATTAAATCCGTAAATATCAAGCCCCTTTCCTTACTTATTATGAACCCCTCTATTCCTAAATTATATGGCCTACTTAAAATCCACACATCAAATATTTCTATTAGACTTTTATATTATACTTTTGTAATGGTAAAACTTCCCCTCGGACTTTAGCTAGGCTTGAAACAGACACTGTCAGTATTAAAAATGGCGTGTTAACGTTTTTGGGGGTGGGGTAAAACCCCCAAAGACGACAGTGCGAGAAATTTTGGTAATTGTACTTTGAAGACTATAACCAAGTATAACTTTTAGGGCTAATTACATCGTGGCACAGAGCTCCATTTTCGAAAAAACAATTCTATATTTGGGGGTACCTAGGATTAAACGCATTCTATATCCAGGTTAGAATTAAGCCCGCAATTTGTAAGTGCCATTAATAAATTTTTAAGCCGAAGCCAGGTGTTTTTATATGTGGCTAATGTTGATTCGGGCAATTAGATTCTGTATTTTAACTAGTTTCAGTCAAATTATGCCAACAATTTATAGTAATATCTGGTTTGCCCGCTGTTCTATCATTAGTGTTAACTCTATGGGATTCGGGAATCTTCGGCAAAGTGGTTGCTATGTTTGACTACTGTCTTCACGTGGGTTTTTATGATACCTCTGGTACCCCCCTCGCCAATTACCATGCAGCGGCTAACTCGTTTAAAATTTGTTTAAAATCCGAATTTATTACCTAGAAACCCTCAATTCTTGTGCGATCGCCAAACATTTGCTACTTCAGCTCTAAATCTTGAGCCAGTATCTTTACTTGAAACTCACAGAATTTTAAAAAATTATTCTAAAAAGAGTTCTGCAGGTATTGATGGTGTGCCATGTTCTTTGCTTAAAATTGCAGCCGATTTTATCGCTTCAATACTTACCGAATTAATTAACGACTCATTTGCTGAAGGCATATTTTGCAGCTACCTTAAGATGCAGTAGTAAAACCAATTTTTAAAAAAGATGACGCCATTGAAATTGATAATTATAGGGAATATCGTTGTTGTTGGTATTTTCCAAAGTATATGAAAAATCATTCTACTGTAGACTTTTCAAGTAAGTATGACAGTAAATATAGCATACCGCAGTTTGCAAACTTAATTTGTTGTGGTTAACAACTATCACTTTAATATTTCCAGTTTTGATGTCTATTGTATTGATGTATGACATGCTACACGTGACTACCACCCCTTTGCAAGCATAGTTCCAAGCATTCTTGAAGATTGCCTACATTGTTTCTAAATAGAGGTTGACGTAAATTTTGGAAGAACTGTACGATTGCCCTTTCAATTTCGCAGTTGCGACTGACTGAGGGATTTTCATTGAAAATGTTGTTTTCCATCGTTCCCATTCTCTAGAAATCGAAATTCAACGTCCTTGATACTTGGTCCGTTATTCCTGCCTTGTTCGTATGAACGGTTATAGAGGTTGCAAACAAAATGTTTTTGCTCGTTAGTAAGCATCTTGTTTAATACGATTATTGCATACCTTTAACGAGAAGGTGACGACAAAATATCGGAATGACATTTGTAGCAATTTTTATATATATTTTTTTTTATCTGAAATTTAGAAGGTTGTAATATATCTCGGGAACTTTTTTTGTAAAATGTAGAAAAATTTATTAAGTATATATTTTATTTAACAGTAAACTGTTTTATTATTTTGTTTAATTACAATATTAATTTTATTGCAGTCGCTTAAAAACATAGTAAAATTATTCGCCCTGGAAAAAGGTACTAAAACCTAATAAACGCCGAATCGCTTTTAATTTTTTTATTGACGTTATATAGGTGTAATAACGTAAAAACAGAACATTATCAAGAACGCAATACAACTTTCAACAAGCACCAAAAACTATAGACAAGTCTATTAGATAAAGGATTGTTATGATACACTATACGTTGATTGTAGATAAAATTAAAAATGTATAAAAGAAATTGGGACCTTAGTACAATCCATATTAAATTATTAAAAAAGGTTGATGATGTTTATAAAAGTTTAATGAATAAATTTCAGTTAAAGCAAATTATTAATGATATGATAGCTATTCAATGTTTACAGGTGGTTTGAATATAAAAAGGATATTTAAGATAGAGGTGGTATCAGTAATCACAAATGTGAAATTCTGATAAGGATAAATGTAGGTAGATATCAAATAAGAATTAGGATATAGGAGGCATTAAGAATGAAAATATGGTAGTTAAGAAATTTGTTCCAATTATTAGAAAATAACAAGTAGAAAAAACGTGTATAGAAAATCGTTTTGATCTACATAATTAAAAACATATTAAATTTAACCCTCTTTTAATTTAAAAGTTCTGGTGTATTTAAGAAGGGTAGTCAAAATCTGCGTGGTGGATATAATGAAGTGAAATATTAAATAATAAATAACAGAAGTAATGGAGTAAATACAGAAGAGAATTGGCATTGTTAAACTTAATGGACACAAGAATGGTTATTTACAAGTGATTAATTGAAGAATAATATTAGAACAGTTTTATTGGAAGGAATACAGTTGACAAGTGACATAAATAAAAAGGGATTTACATCAATCTAAGTGTTGCTGAGTGGAGAACCCATAGGAGTTTTGGTGAAGCTAGAGGGTCCTTACAAGAACGTGGTAGCAGGGACAGGAGCAGATCTGGAATCATTCTGTTGACTAGTTGCTGTCAAAGATTTTGAGTTTTTGGAGTGTTGGACGAAGCGTGACGCTGGTGATTCGTTCGTGACAGCTGCATTGCAGAGAGCTACTTAGAGAAGATCCATTCCAGAAGGTGACAGAGACAGGAGCATATTTAGGATCGTTCCATTTGCTGGTTGGTGTCAGGGAATTTTTGGTTTCGTGGTATTGGACAGGGCTTGGCACTGAAGGTGTTGTGCGTGAGAGCTGCATTGCGGGAGGCTGCTTGAAGGAGTTGATTGTGGCTAAAGGATAAGTTGCAGTTTTGAACATTTTGGAAGTGCCATATACAAGGTGGGTAATTCTTTAGGTTATACCAACTATAAAGCAAATAAAGACATTTAAAAGGTGCAATTAATTAAGAAATAATAACTTACCGTATTATATAAACTTGAGATGTGCAATTCTTAGAATTGGACATTTGTCATTAATATTTGAGAATAATTTGTTGACAATTGGTTGACATTAGAAGTGACATTTAATTTGAATGAATAGTTGAAAAATAGTTGAAAATCATTATTCCGAATACTCCCACTTAAGTTTTCAGGGAAACTTGCACGTGGGCCTACAAAACAATATAGTATTTCACCTGTGCAAAATATACAAATAAGAATAAAATAAACAGAAAGATTATGTCAATACAATCATATCTACATAAAACAAAGTACACTAGAATGGAATGAAAATAACTAGGTACAAATCAAGAAACAAAAAAATTATAATAAGCAAAAAGCCAGGCGCAGAAAAACAAAACATAAATCACAGTACATGGTAAAAGACTTTACTTAGTCAAATAATTGATGCACATATGGTTTAGGACACGATAGCACCCAAAATTTTACCCTTTGGTTGTATGATCTGTATGCAGTTATGCTTTTTATATCTTGAGGTACAGCATTATAAATTTTAATTGCCAAGAACTCATAGCTTCTTTGACCAGCAGATTTCTTAACCAGTGGAATATTCGCAATATTATGCTCTTTACTTCGAGTGCAGTATGTGTGATCTTGGATATTGTTGTTAAGAATATTTTTATTTTTAAAAACGTTTTGTAAAACAACTTTAAAAAACAACTGACGAACATCAAATATATTTGTGTTTTATAATACATGTCATGGGAACGATAACGTGTTTTTTTTCAAAAAATAATCTTTAAGATTTGCTTTTGCAGAATTTCTAAAGGCTTCAGAGTAGTTTTTAATACACCTCCCCATCCTATCATGCCATATGACAAGAGCGATTCCACTAAAGCATTGTACACTTGTTTTAAAATTCGCACTGGTAGGAATTCTCTCAGTTGCCTAAACACGTAGTTAAAGCTTCTTAGTTTCTTAATTAGATGCTGAATATGTTTTTCCCACTTTAGGTTAGAATCCAAAGTTATTCCTAGATATTTAATTGTTTCTGCTCTTTGTAAGAACAAATCACAACTGCATTGATGTCTTGTGCAGTCATATTTATTTGACTAAAATGAGGTAGATGACTTTTGTACGAAGCAAAAGGTAGGAACCTAGTCTTTCTGAGATTCATGGTGAGTTTTGATCAAACCATTTTTTATGTCTATAAGATCAGAACGAACTTTATCTTCTAAAATCGACCAATTTCTGGTTAAAAGGTCATTTAGGTATAGTATGAATAATACTGGGCCTAATACTGCTCCCTGTGGAACTCCAAATTTAACAATCTGCACATCGCTTAGTGTATCTTCAAGTTTGACATACTTTTTCCTATTTTCTAAGTAAGATTTTATCAGATTATTTGCAATTCCCCTTATACCCATACTATACATTTTTTCTAACAGTTTACTATGACTAATAGTGTCAAACGCTTTGGCCAAATCGATAAAAACAGCTAGCATTGGCCTACTGTTATCGACATGTTTAGAAATTGTTTTAGTTAACTGGGCTATAGCGTCTTGTGCACTTATGTTAGATCTGAAACCAAACTGATTGTCAGACAGTAAGTTATTGCTATCTATGAAATGTACGATTCTCGACTTCAATTTTTTCACACTTTTGCAATATTTAATAAGTCACCAGTTTTATACAGATGCTTTACAATTGCTATTTTAAAGTGATCTGGACAGGTTCCGGTTTCGAATATTTTATTTATGATATGAACTAAATAAGATGCTAGAAAATCTGATATTTCATTTAACGTGTTCGCAGTAATGTCATCGAAACCTGGAGCTTTATTTTTCTTTATCTGAGCAATACATGCTTTAACTTCTGAAACTTCTGTTGGTTGTAAGAAAATTGTTTTGGCGCAACTTTGTTTTGAAAAATAATTATCAATTTCAATGGGAGACTTTAAAATTGTATTTGCCATTTGTTCCGCAATTTGCTTATAAAATTTATTAAATTCATTCGCAATATCTTTTTTATTAGAAATATGTTTATTATTGACCTTAATTGACTCAACTGCTCTTGATTTTTTATTTACGTTTAGTGACTGATTTACCGTGTCCCAAACCACCCTTGCATCTTTATAATTAGTGATTTTACTTTCATAATATTTCTTTTTTGCTTTAAGAATTAAATTATTTAATTTGTTTCTATACATCTTATATTCTCGCAGTACATCTAAATTATTATACTTTTTATACATTTGAAACAAAAGGTCTCTTTTTTGATAGATTGTATGAGACCTTTTGTTATTCAAGGCTCTCTTTTGACATATCGAACGTCCCGCTTCCAAACTTCCGTACATGAATCTATAGCATTTCTAAGTTTGTTAACAAAGTTTGTTGTCAGTAAATTTATATCGTCTTGAATAAACATGCCATCCCAATTTTCGCCACTTAAAAGAGACTTTAATTTGTTGTAAATTATTTTCTTAGTTTTAATCGTTTTCGTTTTTGGTAAAATGTTTGAAGAAATAGTAACTTTCAAGATAACTGAAAAATGATCAGTGATTGTTGATTCTAAAATAAGAGGAGTGATATTTTCGGCATCTATTTTGGTTTTCAAAAATATATGATCCAAACAGCTTTTAGATTCATTGTATACTCGGGTGTAATTGTTTATACAAGACAAAAAACCTGATTCATATAAATTATTTAAATAATCTTGAACATATGGTAGTTCCTGCATAATATTAATATTAGATACAATTCAATTTAAAATAGAGTAGCCAGTGTAATACATTAAAGTTGTTAAACGATTTCCGGGACAATTAGCGTCCCGCAAGGAGTTCTTGCGAGACGTGTATAAAATACCTTTAAATCCGGGACATACCGGAAAATCTGGGACAGTTGGCAACTCTAGTACTGGGGTGCCGCAAGGGAGCGTTCGTGCTTTTCAAAATTTTTCTTAATGACGTCACCGAATTAAACTGTGATTTTAGTGTCTTATTCGCTGACGATACTACGACTGTTATTAAGGGTGATAATTTGGATGAATTGAGTGCCAGGACTTCAGAATTCTGTGCTCAAAATGCAGAAATACAGTTCCGACAATGGTCTACTATTAAATAAAGATTAAACGGAAGTAATTACTTTTTCTGCCTATCATCCTCAATGCAGCTTATTAGTTGAGTTGAATGGAAAAACTCTTCAAAACAGTCAATCTATTCACCTATTAGGTGTACAGTTGGATTCAGCCTTGTCATGGTTCAACCAAATAAATAAAGTTACGAAAGCCTTATCATTAATAAATAACAACTGTTGTAGAAATGTAGACATAATTCATTTTGTATCGATAAAATTAACAAAATAAACCCTTTTGTAATCTGTAATTTATTGATGGAGTGATGTACAAGAGCGCAAAGGAGTAAAATAATTAAAAATAAAGGGAATGAGTAAGAATCTTAAAGTGAAACAAACTTTAACACGAAGAAAGAGAGCATTTAATTATTAAGGAAGAATTAAGAATACTGGAATTGGTGAGGTGAGGTCGTTCGATCTGGAGTGATTGGAAGAGCTACAATGTGAGTTTCTGTAACTGATTTGAATGGATATGCTATC
Organism: Agriotes lineatus; assembly: GCA_940337035.1. NCBI lineage: Eukaryota > Metazoa > Arthropoda > Insecta > Coleoptera > Elateridae > Agriotes > Agriotes lineatus. The sequence continues at coordinate 73,845 of CALNHX010003266.1, read as the reverse complement.
AGAAAGTTATTATTGGAGTAAATTTAAACCTGGATCTGGGATTGCTTGTTAGAGTCCATACGAGTCGCAGTTAAGGTGAACACATCTTGGAATTGTTGTTGAATCCGGTATAAAGGATTTACCATCTGGGAGAGCTGGTTGGCTGTTGAGGTTGGTGTATGAGACTTTAATAGTGTTCTATCCATTGTCACACCGTGGATTCGAATTGATGTGGGAGTTCTGGTTGGAGATACAAACACATGTGGCAGAACAAACTGGTTGCATTAACGGAAGATAACCAGGTAATATGTACAGCTCCCGCATCGTAACCTTAGAAAAGTTCCACTTCGCGCAGCAATACGATACAGTGTGGCATAAGCGTACACTCCGAGTTAAAAGTACATATTTTCGAAAGCGCTCAGTTGCAACTAAGGTTACTAAATCAGGTACCGCCAACTGTGCAAACATATATCTTTTGTCTTTTTTAATTTGGGGTTCCTGTCATTAGTGTCTCACTCCCACTCTCACTTTCTTACAATGTTCTGTCCTTTTTAATTTGGGGGAACAAAATCTTGGAATGGAATGGCGGTACCTTTATATATTTAGTGACCTTAGTTGCAACGGTACAGCAGCGCCAACGGTACGAAAGGAATGGGACCATAAGATTAAGAACATGTTTCATTATTGTGGGAATGCATTCGCACTTGTTTTTATGTAAAATTTAAAAAGGTAATTAGGTGTTGTACAAAATTGCAATGGAATTTCTCATTATAATGAAAACCAAATATGTTATCTAAACATTTAATGTTTAGTGAAATTGTGGCTAATTGGTTCTCTTAAGTGCAATAGTTTATTGATGACTAGCAAGATGCCCGTTCTTCGTACGGACTACAAATGTACAACAGTTTACCCCTTTTCGCCTTTTAGGGGTGAAATTTCGAAAAAAAATCAGACCGTTTTATACTCAAATTAACCCACAGAGAAAAATAATTTTAACTTCCTACTTCTATTCAGTTTTCCGTTTTTACCGCTTTCGGGGTAAAATTTAAAAAACCCTTTAAAACCTTTTCTAAAGATTTAAAAATACATCTATATGCCTATGCATGCAAACACCAAGTCGATATCTTACCGGGCCTAAGAGATATTGTGGAATTCGTGAAAACATAGTTTACCCCTTTAGGGGTACATTTTTCAAAATCCCTTACACCTCTTTCTAAATATTTTAAAAATACATCTACATGCCAAAAAAGAATGTTCTAACTCAATAAACATAGGAGATATTTAGGGTTCTTTAATTCAGCCCCAATCCAGATTTGCACCTTTAGGGGTGGATTAGAGCAAAATCCTAAAATACGTTTCTAGGTATTTGCATTGATAATATTTGCAAGTAAACACCAAATCGCTATCTCATCGGGTGTAAGAGATATTGAGGAACTCGTGAAAACACATTTTACCTCTTTTCACCCCGTAGGGGAGGAATTTCAAAAAATCCCTTTTAACCCATTTTATTGTGAAATGGAACTCACGGCGAAAAAAATTAATAAATTTAACCCCTCCCCCCTTTTCAGTTTTTCCTTCTTTTACCCCTTTAGGGTTAAAATTTTCAAATTCTCTTACACCCCTTTCTAAATATTTTAAAAATCAATCTATGTGCTGAAAAAGAATGTTCTAACTCAATAAACATAGGAAATACTTAGGGGTTCTTTAATTCACCCCCAATCCAGATTTGCACCTTTAGGGGTTGATTAGGGCAAAATCCTAAAATACGTTTCTAGGTATTTACATTAATAATCTATGCAAGCAAAGACCAAATCGATATCTTATCGGGTGTAAGATATATTGAGGAAGTCGTGAAAACACATTTTACCTCTTTTCATCCCCTTAGGGGTCGAATTTCAAAAAATCCCTTCTTAGCACTACCTTACGTAACAAATTGAACGTGCCACCCAAATTTCAAGTTTCTAGTACCAGTGGTTTCGGCTCTGCGTTGATTAGTCAGGGTTATGACTTTCCTTTATATATGTATAGATTTATTAATGCTTACCTATTATATGCGGCCGAAAATGTACATTAGGGTAGTAATGCAGTAATAGGAATGACAATTTTAATTATAAACTGCCAACGGTCAAAGGGAATTGTTGTTCAGTTTATCAGTTTGCCTTTTAGTTTCGAACTTACACATTGTTAATTAAGCTTCGATACAGTCTAGAATTTCGGATGTCTTTTATTGTTTACGCATTTAAAAGCATTTAAAAACCCGCATTTTTAATATACTTTATAAATAATTTAATCTACAATAGTTCTTGCAAACAGAACAATTGGACCAACATTATTTGCAGGAAACAAGCCTATATAAAAATAGTAGAGTTTAAAGACGCAAGGGTCAAGTGTAAACTTATTTGGCGTCAGCTTTTTAGGGTAAATGTACAGGTGACGCACCAGCCAATAGTAATCTTGCAAACAGCCTAAGTGCACGATATGATGCGATTGCACCCGAGAGCTGGCTGCGGGAAATTTCTAAGGTTACTGGATATTTTGCGGGTTGTCATCCTCTTGAAGGAATCATTTAAAACACCGCCGTAGTAATTGTAAATGCTTTATTTGTTAGATACACATAGCGTCACGCTGGACGCTGTTGTTCTGTTGAGAGCTAGAACACTTCTGCTAATATTGAAAAACACATTGTGAGTTCGACTGCGCACGGCGCAGTTGCCATATCTACTTGATACTTAACAGTTACGATGCAGGAGCTGTAATAAATCAACATTAATCAATTTCAACAGTGAAATAATAAGTTTCGTATAAGCCATTCACGATCTTTTTGGGTCAGATGAGGCTATGACCATCTAGTAATTTCGTTGGCAGAACCTCTGTTACAACTAAACTCCCTAATGGAAATTGACACTTTTTGTGTTAGGTTAGGTTGTTTTCAGTTTAAAGTTATATTTTCTGAATAGGTACATTGTTGCCGGATATTCTCTAGTCTCCACAGCGACTCGCGTTCTTTTAAATTTGGCCTGTCCTTTTTAAATTGGAAGTAGTATCATTTAATGGAAATTTTTTGTTGTAACAAAATTATTTTGGGTATTTTGACTTTTCCTTTGACGGAAGTTAAAATTATTTTTACACATTTGATAAATCATTTATTTTCCTACGAATAGTAAAATAATAAATCTGGCAATTTGGTGGCAAGAAAATGTCGAACAGACACTGACAGAAAAAAAAGTTGCATCCGCTACATCATCGAATCAGTTAGTCCAACATGAAAAGAAAAAATCATAGCCAACTTTGTCTCAAAAAGGTCGTGAACGGCTTATACATAAATACTTACGCTTGTTAACATATTTGACCTAACATGTATTTATTGAATATGAATTCAGCTTAAATAATGTCATTTTAATAGTTTGACAGTCATAATTGACAGTTCTCAAATAATTCTGAAATAACTTTTTATTAACCAAACATACAAGTATTTTGACAGTTTTTATAACGCAAGAACTTACCTGAGATAAGAGAGATTGTTCTATTACCTGAGCTATTAACAGAAATAAATAGTTTGATTAAATAAATTTGAATTAGGGCAAATATTGTATTTAAAAGGTTTTAATTTGAATAAACAGAGGAATAGTTTAGCAAAACAGTAGCTATTACATAAATATTGGCCTGCAACTATATCAATATACCGGGTGTCCGTTCTCAAAGTCGAACATAGGCGATTAACACCGATTCCTGCTCGCCAATTCAACTTACAGGGAAGATAATGGTATCAATGGAAAGATAAAATTATTACGCATCAAATGATACCAATAATAATATTCAACATGCGATTTTTATTTTAAATACTAATTTAAAACTTGGGAATTTTTAAATATGCCATATGCCATGCCTTGCTTTTCAAGTTCGATAGCATTTGTCAATAAAATTGGTAATTAGTTGGCGTAAATCAATTATTTTCTGTCAACGTCTGTTACAATTATCTACAGAAAAATGAATTATTTCAATGAAGAACGAGTGAATGCACTAATGTTAATTGCCTATGTTCGACTTTGAGAATGGACACCCGGTATATTACAATCTGTAATATGCAATCAAAACTAATCTCCACAAATACTCGATAGCAATTGACAACCATCCTTACAATTCCCGTTATGGCAAAACACTTGTTATACCTAAGCACTCTTTGACCAAAAGTGCAAATAGTCCCTACATCCTGCAAATGAAATTGCCAAACTCAACAAATGTATTTAAAATGTTAATTTATTTTAAAAAATATGCAAAACTACTGTTACTAAACCAATGCATTTATTCTATTAATGAATTTCTCAAGTGCCAATTCAAGTAATATTGACTATTCAATTCACCTGTCATCTGTCAAAAAGTGACCAATGAAAATCCAGAATTCTGACGTTTCTTGACCAATCAAAAAATATCAGTGGATATATCTTCCTAGAAGGTATTCAAGTGACTATTTTAAACAAATGTAATTTTTATTAGAAAAAGTCAATATTAGTGTGCTGTTACTATAGAAATTGCGTAGTTTGTTGCTAGATTTACTGAAAACTAATTTGAAAAAGTAGTTTGGTTCATTAAATAGTCCCTCGAATACCATTCTTAGTCAAAGTTAAGTAGATTATTTTTGCAGTGGTATCACTACTCATGTCCATTGCGCTTGGGATTAGGACTCGTGCTAGCGCACTCGTCCTAATCGTACCAAAGCGCAATGGACATTCGTGACACCACCGCAAAAATAGTCGACATAACTTTGACTACTCATGGTATTATAAGTGATTATTTGTCTTTTATACTTTCTTTGCTTTTTGACGTTTCCGATATGCTGTAATTGTGTCTAAGGAAATAAATGAATTATTATATTATTCCAAATATATACGTAATACAATTGTTTACTCACAATCGGTTAATAATAGGTAGGTTTCTAACCTTCAAAATAGTAGGAAAGCGAGTCATTGTTTACTTTCCCAGCTAGTCGGGAAAGATTTTCCCGACTAGCTAAACGTCACTTTCAATGAACTTGACATGTTACCTAGCAACAGCGTCGCAGTTTCCTTTGTTAAAGTGACTGCGATGACAATTCGTATTATTTGAAACTTACCTAATTAAATAAATAATGACAAAAACCGAGTGTGAGTAAAATAGTATCATACCACGGTGAAAAGTGTAATTCCTGTCTCGAGATAAAGTTAACCTCGACGCTACGCGTCTCGGTATACTATTTAATCTCTCGGCAGTAATGAAACACTTCCCACCTCGGTATGTAATATCCTATTATTTCATTCTTATCAAAAATCCCAAGTGTTATGGAAACTGAGAAATAGACATTCTCCAATACAGGCAACGGAAATTATTTCATTTGAATAATTATGCATTTTTTGCATTATTTTATCACAAATTATTTTTTTCCAGGGACTTTTTTGTAATGATTGTTTTGGTTTTTATAACACTGCGTTTACACTATTTTTTGTGTGAAATTCGATTTTAATGGAATCACGGCATTGGTTCATTAACGAAAGTTTTTCTACCGTACCACAATTATTCTACCAAATTTATGTTATAATGGAAGAAAGATTTGGTGGAATTCAACCTGTTTTCAGATAAACAATCTGTCACTTATACATAAATCTAGATTTGTTTTTCAAACCTCGCCTAGGATTGCTTTCGGATATTATGTAAAAATAATAACGTGAAAATAGTATTTGTTGACAATCTTCGAAGAAAACGAGTAAATAATTATTTTCTCTCTTTCGAGACGACCTCAAAAAACAGTATGTTACTGACGACATATTGAAAGAGCATGGTCATGAAGTACTTAGACTGCCCCCATATCATTGCTAATATAACCCAATTGAAATGGTATGGGGACACTAATAAGTCTTACTACAACAAGCACATAAATTCTCGACCTAAGGATAAAAAAAAGGCGCGAAGCTCTTTCGACGTGTACTCTTGACATGTGGCAAAATTACTGTAAACATTGTGAAGAACTAATTTTGGCTGACTGGACCAAATATATGAAAGATTTGTCTACTGAAAATATTCCACCTTTTATTATTTCATTGGGAGAATCTGAATCATAGTCAGAGGGTAATGACAATGAAGATTCAAATTCTTCCGGTAATGTAATGTAGGCGTAGAATGATATACACATTTGGTTTCAAAATTGTAATTTTAAAGGGCTTTTTAAAGCTTTAGAATCAAATTATTGCATTAATTTTTCTTTAATTCCACCAAAGCCCACACAGATTTAAAATATTTCGACAATAATAATAACTTGCCTGCACATAAGATCAGTAAAGAAGAGTAGTTAGAAAGAGAGACGAATTGAAAGTGCTACTATATAGATAGCACTAGAATTTATACAAAAGTACAACAGAGGTCCCGGTACTGCTAGAGGAGGATGATGTGAAATATCTCTCAGCAATTTGTAGTGAAAAGTACTCTCCTGAAAACGAAACGATGGATGAAACTACTACCTACACTATATCTCAAATGCTTAAAGCATTGCCTCATACTTCAACAAATCATGTCAATGAAGCTGTTACTATAGGAAGAGGTTCCTGATGAAGAAACACCAATAGATGTAGCATGAAAATGTGTTGGATTAGGCTGGAGAAATCCAACGTTAAACGTCTGCGAAGAATTTACCCTTTACAGGGGATTGTAGATTTAATCAGAGTATGATAATTATTTATTATACCATGAGATAAAAAAAAGATTATTCTGAGCAGGCCTTGATATGTGTTATACGTTTGGCAGTACTGAAGTGTATTGTCAGTCTATGTCAAATTCGAGATTAAAAGGTTAGGTTTTGTTTGTTGTTTGACACAGACTGACGTAAAACTTAACCTGCAAATCTCGAATTTGACATAGACTGACAATACACTTCAGTACTGCCAAACGTATAACACATATCAAGTCCTGTTCATAATCATTTTTTTATCTCATGGTACTAGCCCTTGAACAACATATTTGTGATTGATGTGGTCATGCATAATATGAAAAATCTGGTGTGATACACGCACACAACTTCTTTTTACAGCGATCTTATAATTACCCAAAAAATTGATTTTTAATTTTTAAGCATTTGTCAAAAAAAATTCAGAAATTACAAATTCTACAAAAACCGTACAAAATAAGAGTGTTAATTGAACAGACAAATTTTCTGTATAATTCTAAGCTGAATTCAAAAAGGTAATAGTATACCGGGGTTTCTATTTAAAATAGGTGTTAATAAAAAAAGAAAAAAACAAGAGAAACCCATTTTACAGGTAGTCAACTGGAAAATCACCTATCTCACATTAATGCACATTGAAAGTGTAATAAAAATGTAAATTAAAAAAAAAATCGTTAGAGCCTTTTTTTTTTAAATAAAAAAAAAACTGAAAAATCACAAAACATACTTCCGGTTATGCGGTTTTCTTCAACAGTTTGCTGTCGCATCTAGATAGTACCTGCACAAAGCTTATATATGAAGTTTCAACGCTATACCTCTTTTCGTTTTTGAGATATTCTGTTCACACACAGACATACACATACACAGACAGACAGACCAATGAGAAAAAACACGTTTGTTGGGTTCAGGGGACTCTAAAACGTGAAGATCTGTTGAAAACTCAATTTCGAATTTTTGGGGTGAATCCAATAAAATGAATTAAAAATTCAAAACGAGCCACCGAGACACATGAGGAAAAGTAGAATCGAAATCTTATTATAGCTTATTATATCCACGCTTTTATCATTTTTATGTGTTGGGTTATAAGTTATAACCTTATTATTATTTTAAATTTAATTACTTTAGCCATGTAGCGTATAGTAGAAAACTCGATTCTTTCTATAGCACATTCTTCAATATTTGTTGTTTGACTATAATATTTGTTTAAAATTGATAAATTTTGGGTGTGTTATTGCACCACCAAAAACCAAACCTAAAAGGTGTTTTGAGAAGATTTATGTTAGAACATTTTTTTTAATCAATCGAGGATTTTCTTGATACACCGTTTTCATATAAGTTTCATAGCTTACATAAGTTATGTTGTTCATGTGTGTGTATCTTGTATATTTAATGTATTTTGTTATGTAAAATTAATTCTAAATGTGTTGTTCAACAAATGTGTTATCCAAGGTGCATTACAAATTCATATTTTTTTCTATAGCACATGTTAAAGCGTGCTTTTATCAACTCAAAACAAAAGTTTTACTTTAACAGCAAGGGTAGATAAAGTAGCACTTTAACATCAAGGATAGATAAAGTAATTTAATTTTCTAACTTTTGTTTAAATTAAATATGACAGGTGCGTATTATCGTAGCAACCCAATCTAGCTACTGACAGTTTGAACTGTGATTGACTGCCCTTATTTTCTTTTGAAATTCTTAAAAGTTCTTGCTATAGAAAAAAAAATCGTATTATACACGACGATAAAGTTATTTCTATCTATTTAATAAGATAACATAAGATAAGATGTTTATTTAATTACCCTTATACGTACTTATGTATATGAATAATAGTAATTTATTATACAAGACGATAAAATTTAACTTTATCGTCTTGTATAATAATAGTAATTTATTATACAAGACGATAAAGTTAAATTTTATCCACGAGTGAATCGTTTAACGTCGAGACGAAGTCGAGACGTTAATGATTCAAGAGTGGATAGAAATAACTTTATCGTCGTGTATAATACAATATTTTTTTCTATAGCAAGAACTTTAACAATTTCAAAAGAAAATAAGGACAGTCAATGACATTTCAAAATGTCAGTAGCTAGATTGGGTTGCTACGATAATACGAAGCTGTCATATTTAATTTAAACAAAAGTTAGAAAATTAAATTACTTTATCTATCCTTGATGTTAAAGTGCTACTTTATCTACCCTTGCTGTTAAAGTAAAACTTGACCTTTTGTTTTGAGTTGCTAAAAGCACACTTTAACATGTGTTATAGAAAAAATTACTATTATTCATATACATAAGTACGTATAAGGGTAATTAAATAAACATCTTATCTTATGTTATCTTATTTTTGTCCTACATAGAATATGTAATCTTGAGTATCTTATCTACGTTCTAGAACGAAAGGTTGGCCCTTGGTCGTCACATTGAATCGAACTTTGTGCGGGCTTGTGCCATTGACTTCTAGTGAAAATTGTAGAAAATACATTTCGCGTTTTTAACTGCAGGTAACTAACCATAAATATTTAAGTAAGCGAGTAGAAGCTATCGTTACCCAAGAGTTTTTATTTTTGCAAAAATGTTGAAACGCTACGCCAGTTAGATTGGTTTTTATAGGTCTGTTAATAATCGAGAAGTATTCGAATCTGCATTAACAATTTTCTCAGTAACAAATTTTAATTCTCCTTTTCAACTAAATTTTAAATACTTTTTCAACAACCAATTGTTACTAACCTTATTATTGTATAATCAAGTAACATATCCCATTTTTATCTACATTCTAATGCAAATATCTACGTTTTGTTAGATTTTTGTGCTGTGAATGTCAACACCTGCTAATAACCTTCGATCACGACTGCCCAAAATAAATACAAAAAGTTTAGCAGTTGTGCGTTTGATAGTTGGCATCGAATATTGTTTCACCTTTGATTTATTGATTATTGCTTACAAACTTTTTGTATCGATGCAACGAAATTATAATTTAATATGATTTCGGAGGCTTTCACAGCCATTGTCAGTAACTAACAACTTCCGGGATTGGACCGTGTTATTATTGTTTCGCCCACTTTCGTAAGGTTAACAGGAGAAAAAGCAAAATAGCATGGTAACTCAACGTTTAAACTACGCTAGAGGCGATCGGAAGGAGAAAGGCTAGAATTTATAGGCAAGTGCTGTCGCGGTTCAGTGGCGGTGGGCGGAGCTTAGAAATTAGCACTTTCCACATAGAAGAAAGGGGAAAGCCTTCGTCCCAATTGAGATTATTAGGGTGTTTGTAAATCTCAATGGCTTCGAATCGTTTTGCTAAAGAAGACTGGGGATTGCAGATAATGGAAGTTTCATCAAAATGGATCTTATGGCCGGTATCGAGTTGGTGTTCGCCGATAACTGATGATGAAACGAGACCCCACTTGAGACAGCGCTGGTGCTCAGAGATGCGAGTTTTTACTGAACGTCCTGTTTCACCAAGGTGTACAGCATTACAAGAGCAAGGGACTCTATAAACACCTTTATACCGTGAAAGCCTCCGAAATCAATAATTTGTATCTTTATAACGCAGCAGAAACTTTATAAATTTGAGCGCGCCGGTGGCTCAGTTATTCTAGCGGCGAACCAGAGACTCCCGTCAAATATTCGCCTTTGAGGGCCGAGTTCAAATCCCAGTGGACTATATTTGTTTTTATTTGCAAATTGATCTAATTCGCGCCAGGGAAGTTCCGTGTAAACCCCTTTTACAGATTTTTTAAACTTGCTATAAACATTTATAATTTTAGAGATTCATTTCATTGGTCACCTGTCAGAAGTTGATGTTTCTTGACTAATATTTGTTGTATAATAATTTTAGATAATTTTACTCTTATCATTAATATCACGTATTTTGACGTGTTTTAATCATTGACTGCAGATAAAGTTATGAAGAACTTTGCATCCGATAACAAACCGCCTTCCTTTCATGGACTATCCATCACGTCATAGAACCTTCCGTCGTTCTAATTTAATATATTTTATGACTATTTGACGTAATTTTCTGGCGAAATGGTGCTCCCGCCTGGAAGGTTTAGGTGAAATCAATATGATTTTGACCAGTTATGAAAAGTATCAAAAAGTCACGTTTTTCAATGTCAATAGCAATTTGAAAAAATAATACAATATAAGGGAGAGAAAATCGTAATTTTTTTATCTGAAGCTTTTGTTTCTTAAATCTTATTTTACGTTTTTATATCTTTTCTTGCGTTTTCTGCATAAAAAACTTTTTTTCTTATGAATATTTTGTTTTTTAAATATTTTTTTACTTGTTCCGCCAAGCAAGATCTTTTTACATGTATCTTTTGCTTTTAAAATATGTTTACGGTTTCCGTTCGAAACGTTATCAACAAAAAAAAAACCTTATTCATAAACTTCATTAGAAAAAAGTTAAATGTACAATTATTTACACTGGAAAACGTTAAAAGATTACTGAAAGTCGTTAACTGATAGTGAAGTTAATGTTTTTGCTGGTGACTGCTCGACACAAGAAGTATCGGTAGAAAGCGCACTAACATTATAAACTTGGAAAATTATTTATGACATTATTTTCGATACTTCCCTCCACAAACGCTTCTGCTACGTTATTTGACTTTAATTAAACACTTACATTTTCTGGAAAATTCTCACTTTTCTTAACTTGTAGAACAATCTACTATTTTTAAGCAGGCAACTAAAAAAAACAAAAGATTCGTATGAGAAAAGAGTATTTTAAGCAGAACACGTAGAAAAGATTAAAAACTAAAGTTTCACATGAAAAACGATACTGAGTGTGAAGAGCACAGAGATTATTTTAAAAATATATTAATTACTACAAAAACGTCTAAAGAAGAAGTGGAAATATTCAAGTTACTGGTTTAGAGAAAGAATCTGCAGAACCATCTCTTAAGCTGAGAATTTAAAAAAATCAGTGAATTTTACAATGGCTATTTATAAGTACGAAATTCAGGACTTTTTTTTGGACGAGTCGCAGTTTATGACCAAGCGAGCGCAGCGAGCGATGCACATAAATAAGGCGCGTCTAAAAGTCCGCTTTCGTACGAGTTACATACATTATTTGTTGTTCTACTGCTTTGAAAGCGTTTTTCCTTAATGTTCTTCTTCTTAAAGTTTACTCGAGGAGGTATAAAGTGGAAGAGGTCATGCTCATACCAAAAAATTACAATGTGTTATTGGATTTTGACTAATGGAAACAGCATTATTTTTTGTTGTTATGGTTATTACTGCTAAAAAGTAAAAGGTACTAGTACCAAAAAGTGGGTGTTTTCGACCACTACACACTGCTGAAATTCATAGCCTTTCGATGCAGTAGAACACAAATTATATATTTCTAATTTGACGTTTTAATCACGGTTGCTAGATTTTCAGCAAACGACTGTCATTTACTGCTTAAGTACTGGAATTTTATAATAATTTATATAGAAGCGTTGATTTTAGAGATTTATTTGTAAATATGAGTGATCGTTCTGTATTAGTGCCCAAAATTATGTTATTTCTAATTATAATACTAAATTTAACGATGTTAAGATTCGATATTTTTCTTGTTTGGTTGAATGAGTAAATTAGCACTGAATATTAACTATCTACTTAAATGTGAATTTTTATGAAATTGTATCCCGTTGATTGAGCGGTTGTCGGTTGTGGGCGTATAACATGTGCAACTGAAGGTCGCTGATTGGTTGAAATTGTAAAAAACCTTAAAACCTGAAAAAACGCTTAGCTCTCAATCATTTTTCATAGCCATTATTTTCTTATATGAAATTATCAAGCGACTTACATCTAATCTTTAATAATATTGCTAAATTAGCAGTAATAATAAACTAAAATATACAGTCATTAAAGTCAACCGTGTCACTTCTAGAGATGGTAGGGGACGCTATATGGAGTCAAAAAGTCCTAATCCACTTTGGCTTAGAAGCATAGTTTCTTCAGAATTTACTGTTGAAATTGGTACCGCAAATTTTGTAAACCGCTGTATGGCCCCTACTGCGTTTTTGTGTTTTTGATATTTTTTTGTCAATTAATGTCAATGTAATAAGTAATTGCGTGTTTGACATTTGTAGTAAAAATGTACACCGTGCAGGAGTATGCTGATATGGTTTTTGTGAATGGTGTTCTGGTGATGTTGGGTCTGCAGTACGTCGATATTTTGTCTTCATTATTGTTGGATTTAAAATTATCAAATTGCGTTTAAAAAGTGTTCTAAATTATGTATGGAGAAGGAGTATGTAACAATTGTTTTCCCAGCCTACCTTAAGACACTGGGTCAAGGCTCCAATTTAAGGTAAAGTACAGCAGTTCTCAACTTTTTCTTTTTAATTTTCAACATTCGTTTTAACGAAAACTATGCATCTAAGTCTAAAATGGATTAGGACTTTTCGACTCTATAATAGCGTCCCCTAGCATCTTCAGAAGTGACACGGTTGACTTTCTTGACACCCTGAATATGAATAATTAGTATTCTCCGTTAAATGTGTAATAACACCTCCTCCTTTCATAATTTATTTATTTATTCGTTAATTAGGTTTCTTTGTGATTTCAGACACTTTATTCAGCATCACGGGGCTTTTCAGCAAAAATTGTTCGTTTTCGTGTTGTATAAATACAAGACCCATATAAATATGTTTTACGACTAAAGTCGCCCAGGCGAACTCACCTGTCCTTACTTGGAGTACACATCGCCCGTTACTAGACTGGCTGTACGAAACCTTTATTCCACTGAAGATTCTGGCTGACGATATTGACGTTGACTATTTCTTTAAGGACTTATACTAACACTAGCTTAAACCCCGCGGCATATGCCGCATTTAAAATGTAGGACGAATTTAATAACTTTTGTTGCACTAAAGAAAGTTTTAAAAGCACGCTAGAGATTGGCAGTAAGGAAAAGTTCCAAAAAATATATTTTCAAATGGAAAGTCTCTGTAAAGGAAACGCTTGCCCCTGGAAGGCGTCCTAATTAATATGACGTTGTTGGAACGCAGTCAAAAAAAAAATCCGGAAAGAATTAATGCTCTTGTGACTTATGAGATTATATGTGAGAATTATTTGCTCCACCGAAATAATTTTCAGCTGCCTGCAATCTGTGTTTCTTTTCAGGTTTAAGCCGTTGAGCGCCATAAAAATATAAATGCGGTAACTCAAGTCTCCAGTTACGCCGTTACTGATATTGTTAAATAACTCGATTAATTATTATTTCTTTGGCATTTTAAACTGGCATTATTATTATTATCTTTATAATAGCAACCATAAGTAACTGTTTATAATGTTTATATGCTAGCGAGTTAATTTTCTTCTTAAATCGCTAGTGAATTAATAGTAGATTGCTCTACAAGTTAAGAAAAGTGAGAGTTTTCCAGCAAATGTAAAAGTTTTACGTGAGCATGGAATTTTCCAATGTGTTAAACATGCAATTTTTCCGTGTAGTTGACAAAAATATCTTTTTAAATAATTTTGGTCAAAGTATGGAAGCGCAATGTTTACTGTACTGTATAAATATAAATAACCAAGATACATTATAGAATACTTGAAAATGGATGAATCTGTTATTAATTCATTTAGTTTCAATTTAAACTGCAGTGTTCTATAGCAGCTACTTGGCGCATTCGGTTACTTATTTAAAAATAGACCTGCGTTTTTCACATATCTCAGCGGTCGTGCTTTTAAAAACATGATGTTTGTATTTACTTATTTTACAGTACTGCAATTAAAGTGATAATAAATAAATCGATCGAATATTTATTTGCTTTTATTTTATATTCCAATACCAATATAATACAAAATACTATTACTTTCACTTATACTACATAAAGGGCAATGCCATTCAGTATTAGGTACAGATGTTAAGCCAATAAAAATCAGATAAAACCATTCCACGGAACAGTGCAAATTACAGCAAGCAATCATAGGCGTTCCATTATCAGGACCCTTACACAAACAATATATACTGTTATCTTTAGTTTGCGTGGCTACGAGAGCAGTGGTCCTTGTTTCCGTACTACTACTTTTATTACAAAACATGAAATTTGTACCATTATTAACATTTAACGACTCTTTGAATACATTCCAATCAGTATTAGCTGCAGCATTCTTAACTGCTTTATTTGTGAAATATTTACCGAGAAGTAGGGCATTCAATACCCAACTGAATTTTCAATCCCGGGATTTCGGTATTGAAGAAATTCTATCTGGATCCCGGTATTCAATACCAGGATTGCCGGTGTTCAAACTGGGATTCCCTGTTTTCAGTACCGGTATTTCCAGTATTCAATACCGGGATTTCCGGTGTTCAATACCGGGATTTCCTGTTTTCAGAACCGGTATTTCTAGTATTATCCATATATATCATAGGCTTGTAGGTGTATAATAGGTAAATATGCAAGCAACAGTGACAACACAACTGAACACAGTTTACGCCGTTTATGGACACATCTGCTAACTGCTACTACCCTGAACCATACTAATTATTATCTATCAACATGTTGCTCCATGTCTGGCGCCAGCCAGGCCGGGTAAGGCGACTCGCAGACTCTGCGAACTGCGACGCAGTGCACACAAAAGCAATCCCAAAAATATCGAAAATTCCGGTATTGGGGAAAAATACCGGGATTGAAATACCGGATAAAAAAATTAGGGATCCCAAGATACCGACATTTTGGGATCCCGGGGTTGGATGCCCTACCGAGAAGTTCTGGCATCATCACATTGTTAAAAAACTTCATAGCAATAGCGCTTTCTTTTTCCCAAAATACGTCATTGAAATGTATTCTTTCACGGAAAAAATGTTTACTACTCCATACCACAAAATCACAGTAATTAACTCCAGTAATAGCGAGTTGCATTTGTATCTGGTAGTAGTAGCCATGGTTATGATCTAATTTAAATTCTTCATCCTTTTTTTTGTACACCTGAACATTTTAGAACATTTAGGTCATCTATGCCAATGTCCTTTGCGCAATAAAGACACTTAATTTCGACAACCCCCATTTCACCACCAAACGGGCAAATTCAGATTACTATTTAAAATAGCATCTGCTTTTCCACTTAGATAACAAATATTAAATAATTAACGACACTAACTGTAGAGCAATAATATTGTAATGTTAAACATATACAGTGTGTCCCAGGATTGATGTTACAAGAGGTGAGATGGTCTAAAAAATTTTGAATTTTATTTTAAGGTTCTGGGATTCGGTCCTGCTTGGTTTGAAAAGAATTTTAAGAATATTTTCAGTTTTTGAAAACAAGTAGGCCTTGACAGGAAAGCGAAAACTATTTTATTTTCAGGTAAAGTACCCTTTGTGTTCATGATACGGCAAAATTTTATTAAGAAAAATTGTTTAGAATGATAAATTATGACCCGATACAAAATTTCAGAAAGATCTGTCGACTTATAAAAAACCGTTATTTTTGAGATAATTGTATGTTAATTTCAGGTAAACTACCCTTTTTGTTCATGATACGGTAAAATTTTATTAGTAAAAGTTGTTTAGAATGACAAATTATAACCCTATACAAAATTTCAGAAGGATCTGTCGACTTAGATTAAAATGTTATTTTTTGGATTCAACAATTGCATTTATTAAAAATTACGGTTAAATCTAAGTCAACAGATCTTTCTGAAATTTTGTATAGGGCCATAATTTCTCATTCTGAACAACTTTTCTTCATACAATTTTGCCGTATCATGAACAAAAAAGGTAGTTTACCTGAAAATAAAATAAAATAATTAAAAAAATATCGGCTTTTCCTAATTCGACAGATCTTTCTGAAATTTTGTATAGTGCCATAATTTATCATTATAAACAACTTTCCTTAATAGAATTTTGCCATATCATAAACAAAAAGGGTAGTTTACCTGAAAATAAAATAGTTTTTGCTTCCCTGTCAAGGCCTACTTGTTTTTTTAAAAAATGAAAATATTCTTAAAATTCTTTTCAAATCAAGCAGGACCGAATCCCAGAACCTTAAAATAAAATTCAAAAATTTTTAGTACATCTCACCTCTTGTAACATCAATCCTGGGACACACTGTATGTAAGAGAGTGATTATGCTGCACCGATTTGGTGATTAAGTAGAATTTTAAATAGATTAGAGTTAAATTTCTCAGGTGAACAGGTTTTGAGATACTCCGGCAAAGAATTGTATAAATAAGGTATATCGTAAGAAAAGGATCGCTCATACATTGCAGTTTTGTGATATGGAGGCGTAATTAAATTTCTATTTCGCATATTAACACTATGAACATCACATCTAAATTCAATTTTATTAAGTAAATAAGAGGGTACTTTATTTGAGATAATTTTATGAAACAATGTGGCTGAATGAAGTATTCTGCGATTGTGCATATTTAATCATTTAATTTCGTTAAGTTTATGTGTTATGTGATAAAATTTTCTAATACCATGAATAAACCTCAGGCATGTATTTTGCATATGCTGAATTCTTTTACTGTCCGCACTGTCTATGATTAAATTTATTAAATTGTGCCATGGAAGAGACTGAAGGTCGTTATAGACCTCCTCATAATCAAAATTAGCAAAATCTCTGTAAGTATACAAAAAAACTTTTGCGATGCAATTTACATTTAATAGGGTAGTCACAATAAACCAAACAATGTTCGGATAATCCATGTACATCAGTCGCACCGTAATTGACTATACATTTTTTATCGTTTACCAAAATAAGGTCCAGTAATGTAGAGTTGTTTTTATCATTTTTCAGTACTTTTATCATTTATAGATAACATATCTATGTTAAAATCACCCAGACACACTATCTCGTCCGTCATATGTGCAATAAGTTAAAAGGAGTCCTCCAAGGTATCAATGAAGTCAGCGCATCCAAACTCCTGCCTTCGATAAACTGTTCCTATGACAACCGTTGAATTTTTTTAAATAATTTTGATCCACAACTGTTCAATAGCTATACTACAACTTGCTGTAGGAATAATAGGAGATTGTAAATTTGTAAATCGATTAAGCAATTAATCAACATCAGCAGATACTGATGAACCTCAGAATTATTACTATAAACAAACTTTATACGATAACTCATAAAAATGAATATTTGATTAATAGAAATAAAACTAAATATATTACCATAAAGACATTTGCAGCAACATAGCAATAAACTTAATAGCAGAAAGATTGACAAAAATCTAAATGAAGTTATATTTGCGAAGCAACCAAAATAACTGAAAGTAAACCACAAACTGTATAGAAATACAAATAAAAATAAAACAGGATTTACTTTGTGTTCTAAAAAATGCCAAAGAAAATATTTTCCATATAATTTTATAGAATTATGGATAGAAATATATAAAATGTTTCTTAAATCAATTTTATTCAAACATTCAAAGAACATTTTTAATTTTGGCTATTTTACTATTATCTTTTGCCCTCATATAAATCCTGCCATTTTTAGACCAAAGATATTTAATATTCTTCTCCTTTTTATAATCTCTAGCTGTCGCAAACAGCTGTCGATTTAACGATGAGAGAGATTCATTAATATACACAAAGTTATTGCTTTTTGCCATATGAAGTAATTCCTAATTGATATAACTTAACTTCAGATTACGTTTTATCTTTCTGCACGTTAGAAACTCCTCCTTGTCATTTCACGATGATTCCTCTCAATCATTTGAACATCCACTTTAAAAGAGAGAGCATTTCCTACTGGCCGTTTTGTTTGTCCATCTGCTGGTTTGGCAGTACGAGATGCGCTGGAACTGCGCTCGACTATGGCAACGATGTTCTCCTCCGCAGCAACAACCTGATAAATAACTCGTTCGTACTGAATGCTAAAGCTCGGAAGACATCAGTTTTTCGGAGAGCAACTGAATGTAATAAGTGTTGGTTCACAACGTACTCGTGATAACTAAACACACGCTTTAGTACGTAACTTAGGCCGGACTATTTATGGGTGAAGGAATCTCTAAGTTGTTAACGGAATTCAGCAATGCCGTCGGATAGGGCAGCTATGTGCATCGACGATGCGCTCTGAAAGCTTGTTTCTTCTAAATCTCTCTGCAGCTTGGCTAGCGGTGGGCACTGTTGAACTACAGTTTGTATACTATGTAGAATCTGAAATCGCACTAGTTAATAAAGGTATTTTACAGCGTCACTTTTAATAAATTCACCTCTAGCGCGCTATCCATCGCTTCGTATTGCTTTTTGGCTTCACTTACAGTTTCTTTCCAGTTTTCAGACAAGACTTGTCTACTGTCGAGGAATTCTTGTTTCATTTCATTTAGCTGCTTTTCTTTTTCCACCAATTTCTCCTTTAAGGAAGGTATCTGTAATTATAATGTACTGTAAAATTATGTCGTTAATAGGATTGATAATAATGAAAATTGTGCAGTGCGAAACGCATTGATTGCCTCTGTTTTTGCCAGATAAAATTTCCATGCAAATCTTAGGTTATGTCACACAAAAGCACACAAAATTAAAATGGAAAATATAATAACGAATACTTACTTTTCAACAACAGAAATGAGGGTTTCCTTCTTCGTAAACTAAAGGCCAGCTGTCAACACGACGATTTTAGCCCTGTTGCCAGATTTACACTGTACGAAATAAATTTGTAGAAACGGTTTCAGAATGTACCAGATTCGTAGAATTGTACCAGGTCTGGCAACGCTGCTAATATCAAGACCACGCCCAAAATCGAACTACACATAGACCACGCGCATGCATGTTTGACCTTGGGAAGTGTTCTGCTTTATTATAGAGTTATGATTGCAATAACGGATCAACGTTGAACGAGTAATACAGCTGGGTACCGTCTGCATACAGGTGATAATTAACAAATTTTCATTTTGTATGTCACCTACAAGTATATAAGGTATATGTATATAACAGCGGTCCTGAAATTGAACCTTGTGGTATTCCCTTAGTTATTATAAATTCAGTAGATTTTAAACCATTCTCAAAAAATTTCACAGCAGTTGCCCCCAGGCCAATAAATGTTAAAATACTAAGTAAAATTTTATTATTTAAGGTATCGAATGCTTTCGAGTAGTGTAACATGATCAATGCAGTTAATTTATTATCGTCTGTAGCAGGAAAAATATTGTCTCTCACTGCCATTACTGCTGTTGAACAACTATGGCCTGGCGAAAACTCTGACTACACCACCGGTAGAACTCGTGAATTTGTATGGTAAAGATTTTCTCAAGAATTTTAGACATAGCAGGTAAGATACTAATGGGCTTGAAACCATTATAACAACTAGTTATTTTATTACTGATCTTTGGCAAAGGAAGTATTAGTGCTTTCTTCCATCATTTAAGGACTACGGAATTTTGAAGATAATAGTTATCTATGTATGTTTTACATACGTATGTGGCGCGAGAAACCGGCAGCCGAGTTTTATAAAATCTGTTAATTTCATCTGATACACACGCTTTACTGCTAATTTTAGATATAAGTTTTTCTACATCTACACACACAGCACTACGGCCCATGTAGAGCCTTTGCTTCTTCGACAACCGTCTTCCATCTGTCTCTGTTTCTAGCTGTTATAGTCCAGTTCTGTACTCTCAGCACTTTCAGATCCTCTAGCACATTATTTTTCCATCTTGAACGAGGCCGTCCTCTGGGTTGTCTACACTCTGGTGTATTTGTAAACACAGTTCTGGCTGCTCTTGTGTTTGGCATTCTCCATACGTGGCCCATCCATCTAATACGTTGCCTTTTAATCCAACCAACAATGTCTTGTTCTTGTAATAATTCTTTTAATTCGAAGTTCATACGCATTCTCCATTCATTTTCCGCTTCGTCGTACACCGGTCCATAGATTTTCCTTAAAACCCTTCTTTCAAATTGATTTAGTAACTTCTCATTTCTTTGTGTGAGGGTCCACGATTCGCTTCCATAACAAACAACCGGTTTTATTACCGTTTTGTACAGGCAGAGCTTGCAGGATCTCAATACTGCTCTCGATTTCCGTATACTGTCAAGAGCGAACATGCACCTATTAGCAGCTATTATTCGCTGCTTTATTTCGCTAGACAAGTCATTATTGTGGTTAATTGTAGTGCCTAAATATTTGAATGTATTCGTTTTACGTAGTTGGCGATTCTGTATCTCCAAGGTTTCGTTCTCTCTCTGGGGGCCTCCACGCCAGGTCATTAGTGCTTTTGTTTTCTCGTCATTCAGTCTAAGTCCAGTTCGTTTTCCTGCCTGTTCCAGCTGATTCAGTATTTCCACTATGTCCCTTTCTCTCCTTTCTAGTATCACCACGTCTTCTGCGTATGCTAGTAGTTGGGAGCTTTTGTTAAACAGTGTACCACCAGGATTGATTTTAATTTTCCTAATGATGCCTTCTAATACTAGGTTAAAAAGTATGGGTGACATGTCTCCTTGTTTCACGCCTCTGGGTATATTGAAATCTTTCGAGACGTTTTGCCCGATCCTGCACCTGCATTTAGTTCCTATGAGTGTTGTTTTAACTAGCCTGATTAACTTTCTTGGGATCTTAAATTCTCTCAGTGTGCTCCAAATGGTGTTATGTTTAATGCTATATACTGTTTGAGGCTTTCGCGGTTACTCGAATTATTATTCTTAACATGGAATTTCGGCTTAGACTTAGTAGTATTTGTATATGAACACCCAGCAGTTTCTGGCTTAACGTGCCTTGCACCTTGTGAAGTCGAGCAAAAACCCGCGCGATGGCCATGCTCTTTGGTGGCTCGTGTTGTTTGAGTATCTTGAGAACGAGGATACTTAGGCAGATTTGGCCGTTTTGCTGTTTGTGCATCCATATTCACTAACGTTTTGCAAGACTTTGCAGCTTGTATCATCAGAGTGAAAGTCGCACTAAGAACCGAAGGTCGGTGTGGAGCTATTTATAGTCCTCAGTGACAGGCGTGCGTAGTGGCGTAACGTTGAGACCTATTGTCAGCGCGATCAATTCTCCTACACATGCTTTGGCAAGACATTTAACCAGTATACTACAGAGGAGTTCTTTCTCCACTCCTGTGGTACCTCACAGTTGATGAACTGTTTATCCAACTCAATAACAAAGGCTACTACACTCAAGGATACGCTAATGACATTGTCATACTGATTCAAGGTAAATACCAAAGAACCGTAGACAACCCAGCAACCACGTTATATTGATGTTATGCAACACGAAAGTAACAATGCTAACTAACATTTGTTATGTTTGTGATACATAACTATGTAATTTTTGTTATATTGCTGTTATATAACTTGTTTTATAACAAAAATATAACATTGCAATATAAAATGGTTACATATTTTCCACGTAACACATTTGTAACTTATGAGATTACATAAATATATAACATTAGTATAGTACTGCTATATAATAATGTTGATTAATATCAACTCCATCTATTATATAACATAGCTACCAATTCTTAACGGTTTTCTCTGTGCTGCTTTTTGGCAACCGGCCGACAGGAGAACAATGTGGAACTTTGTTATTTGTCTTTGCAAGTGGTTTTACTTAAATAAATTAAGTATTTAATGTTCTATGCATATTAATTAACCTTTGGAACCCAAAGCTTTTATTCTGTTTGTGTAGGTGAGCTTGCTTTATTTGCCTTTACAGCTAACTTTTAAGCTCCTGTCCCATTGTAAAATTATTTATAAAAAGTTTTTATAAAAGCCCAGTGACGTCACGTTTCATCAAAATATGTCTAAGGCATGTCCTACTGCCAAAATTTTGTCCAAAGTTTTTATAAAAACGTGATCAGCAGCAAATCTGAAAAGTAAGGTTAGATTGCAGTGTTTTGGTTTGCGGTTGCTGCCGCTTTTGGCCCTTTTGCAAGCCTTTTTTATGCTCGTCTTTTTCGCCTTACAATAGAAATCTTGTGTATGTGAATAAAAAAGTACTATTTACACTACTTACAAGAAGTTTAATATAATATGCTTTTCTTCAAATAAAACAAAAATACAGGTAAATGTTGGGTTAGGGTTAGGTTTATATGTGAAATCGCATATAAGGTGGATTCACGCTGGAATAATTTCATTGATGTGGTGATTTGTTCGTTAGATGACATGCCCGTAATTTTTAATTACTTAAAAAATCAAATTTAAATGAAAATTACATGCTATTCACAAGACAACAAAAATGAGGTTAAGTGTTAAACGTTGGCATATATGGTTGGCACAGCAGTTTTAAATCTTTTAAATCCGTAGTAGGCTGTGCTTAGCCATTAACACGGCCTTCTAGATTAGCGTGCCTGCCGGCTCTCCGCGGCCTGTTCATTTGTGACAAATAGCATTACAAAGTTGTGACTTGGCATATCCGGGGATTGAAGTTCAGAACCACGCCGGCCGGTTTGAAACTTAGCTTTTATCTGTCAGTTTTGGTTTGTTCATTGGATTATTGTTCTGTGACAAATACCTTCTATATCCTATACTGCTGATTTTCGTAATTTCCAGTAGAAAATAGCGACCGCGATGAAGGGGGACAGAAATATATTTCTGTCCGTCTTCCTTGTGTCACCGCTTATTATTGCGCACGCGCCTAGTAGCATCAGCGTCGGTAAAATAATTTCTGAAGGAGTCACAACACATGGGCGTGCTTGAAAAATTTTGTAAGAGAACTTAAAAATAATACATAAGTAATATGAATTCTTTTTAATACTTCTTCAAAATAAAGTGTTATTTAAGTGCAAACGATGGTTGTAACAAGAAAAAAGTAATTAAAATATTTGATATTCTCACATTTGCTATTAATATTATATAACAAATAAGTTAGTTATTGGGAAGGTAGAGAATGCATCGAGCGGGAGCGATCAGTTCCCCTGCAATCATCCCTGTTGAACAAGATTCTTGCACGAGCAGCTCGAGGTCGTTCACCCGAAGTCAGCTGATTTACGCCGGGTAGAACACGGTCGAATTCCGCTTTCGCTGCAAATCCACGGCGACGCAGTGATCTCCTGTGAAGCTCGACGGCCTTTTTAGCCGGCTCCAGGTGCGGTAAACACATGAAATAACTTAATTGCTTTTGTAATGATAGCCCAGGCAAACGACAAGATCAAACTGGGAAATTCGTGGTGCACGCGCACAACTTCCGAGTTTCAGAAGGGAGCGAGATGAAAGTATATTTTTCTCCCTTCATAGTGGTCACGGTAAACATACAATGCACAGTATAGGATATAGAAGGTATTTGTTCTGTGACTGAAACGTTAAATTAGGTTAGTTTTACATTAATTCTGTATACTCTCTAATAAAATTATTTTTTTGCATTTAAAAGACTTCTTAATTGAAACTAGCGTCAGCTGAACTATTCTTAATTTTGCATTTTGTGGTTCTAAAAAGAACCGTTTTGTGTTTCTATTTTTCAAGTCGAGCCTGGAAAATTAGAATCGTTCGACCCAGCTGCATCTATCCAGTTGTATGCCCTTGGAAATGGTGGTCATCCGCTTGATTTCAAAGTTTCAGCACTTTCCGACAATGAGGTTTGGCATGCAATGGCGTTCCATATATTTTATATGTCCGTGTGTTAGCGAGGTTGGTTATTACTGGTTGTAGCAATTTACTTAACATTATACTACATATATCTTTGGTATGAATCTTGCAGATAAAGAAATTTGAAGTGGTTAGAGGATCTAGAAGGAGAACGGTTAATATATTACAAGGATTGCATTCCTGAGGTAAATATTCAAATATATTTAAAACCAGCTGAATTAATTGGTTTATTAAACAAGTAACATTTTTACTAGGATATTTCAAGCCACCACGATCCTGTAGATTTATAAGAGCCAGTAGCGGATTTGAGCAGGAATTGGTTAAAATTGTATTTAGGCAAGTTTCACACTGTTTGTTCTTCTATAGTTCTTGCAATATAACCTGCTAAGAAAGCCACTGAAGCAGACACAATGCCATAATGTAAGTGAGTAGAAAGGTTTTTTAATTCTAGAATTAATTTGTTTAATTCTTCAGGAAGTTCAACTGTAAAGCATGACATCACATTATCAGTATCTGGAATTTGTCCAATATTGCTGCTATTGTCACATTCAGAAAATACGTTAGCAGATGCCAATGTTTTAATTATTCCACACTTGACGATTCTTTTAATTGCACTCTCGGCAGCCTGTGCATCTGTGGCGTCGTGCGAGCCACCTTTTAGCCGAACGTCGCTAAACATTGATTCAATAGCATCTGAACTAAAAGACCTTGTTAAAACATAATAAAATCTGACATCTTGAAGAAGATATTGAATGCATTCAGCAGTACTTTGTGCTGTGAACTTTAGTGCTTCTGCAGTTTCCTTAGTTAATCCTTTCATCCCACCTTTTTTTGAAGTTTCCTGTATAGAATTAATATATACTGGAAATAGATCTCTTAACCAGACCAATCTTTCATCATTAATGTTAATGTACGGTGCACATTTTACATCCAGTAGAGTAACGTGCTTTGTTTTGTCACTAACGTCGTGTAACTGAAAAAATAAATACATCATTTCCATGTACGCAATGGTGGCTTTTGATGTAGAGAAATCATAAGGCGAATTTGAGTACTGTCTTAAATATTCTAAAGCAGCAGTTACAGTAGGCGAGAATAATTGTACAGCCTGTCTTAACATTCATTTTCTCGAAGCTGCTGGGATATAAATGTTTTTCTGTAAAAAATCTAACAGGCTTTATAATTAAATTTCTCTGTAATTGATACAGGTTTTTTTAAATAAGTAGAAGAAATAACACCTTCAGTCTTCATGTCATGGTGGAAAAATATGTTTCTTGCATTCTTTATTGTATGGCAATAATCAAAACTAAAGAATAGTGGCATATTTGGTGTTATTGGATGTTGAATGTGCATAGAAAGTTTGTTATTTGAAAATGCCTTGAACAATCCCACATTAGATTTGTGATTATCGGTTACAATTCTAATTACCAGAAATCCACACTCATGTAGCAGTTTTAAAACATTCAGAGTTAACTGATAAAAATCTGATGTCTTTAACGATCTATGGAAAAAGTATGCAGCTGGTATCGTAAATTTTGTTGAAAGACCATGAATAACAAAACAAAGCATTTGGTTAGCCAATACTGGCCTTTTGCCGATTGTTTTTGTTGTACCTGTGGTTTCTAAACCATGTAATCGGTCCTGTGCTCTGTTGTATTGCAATTTTTCCTTATGGCCATGTCGTCAATTACTAGACTGCACACCCGTTCTACAGGTAGTAATGACTCTGCTTCTACCTGAAGTCTAGATTTTATGAGAGCAGTTACGTTTCTACCAGCCCCGCTGTAATGGTGAAGTGTTACTCTAGACGGTAGTTTTAGCAAATGTGAACGGCAAAACTCATAACCTTTTGGCGAAGATCTTCTCCAAATGATACAATTTCGAATTATTTGTTCAGAAAATCTTGGTTCTGATTTACAGTAATTTAAAATTTGATCAAACAAAAAAGTTGCATACAAATTATTGTTAACAACTGCATATTGTTGAATCTTTTTTACCATCTCACAATTTGAATGTTGTATTGTTTTCCTCAGTTCCAATATTTCTTGGTCTTTTAGTTTATTTTTTTTAATTAGTCGGGTATTTTGCATTTTCAACGCTCTGATTTTCTTTTTATAGTTTTCTATTAGGTTTTCGCTAATTACACTGACCTGAATGCCTTTATCATTTATCTAGAATTTCAAATAAAATTTAAGTATTTACGGATTCTAGTACATACCTACTTATAAATACTAACCATATTGGAAGTAGAAGGGTAACAAAGTGGAGTTGAAAGCAAAGGAATGTTTGCAGGTCCAGGAAAAGTGTCAGTTTGGATTGGTATACCAGCAGGAATGTTCGAAATACTTCTCTAAAATATATCAGTGGAGAATGTTTAAAAAATTTGTTTCAAGAATTACTGTATGGAGCTTAGGCACTGCTGTACGTTTTAATAATTTGCGACTAGCAGCTCTGTAACAATCGTCTTCAAAATGTAAACTACAAATTACAGCAGTTCTAGTCACTCTTGTATCTGAATTAAAATAAAATTTATATTAAGTACTGAAAGATATTATTTTAAAAATTCCTACCAGGGTTTATACCTAATTTTCAAACCACCTACTTCGTAAAAAGTTATCTGAGGGAAATTAATGAAAGACCTTAGTTGTTTTATAATCTTTACATGTTGCCACAAAGCATTTATTATGTGTTTTCGACATTTTTGTATGAATAAAAATACAAAATGGATTTTCACAGAAGCAACAAAGTAAATTTGCAATGAACGAAAATGCGTACGTAGAAACGTCAAAATTTTATATTAATATGATGGCGTTTGTAAATTGTTCTTGCTCTCAAAAATCAAGCATTCTGTGCGCGCGAAAAGATAAAATTGAAAGTATTTTGTTGAATCCGCCGTGCCAGTTCCGCCATCTGCAGTTTAAACGCTGAGCCAACGCTTCCAAATTCCCGGATAACTAGCGCCACGCGGAGCACTCGAAAAGCTTGCAAATGAACAGGTCGCGGAGAGCCGGCAGGCACGCTAATCCAGAAGGCCGTGGCCATTAACATCCAATAAAACAAACGCCTGCTTTTATAAAAATTATTAATAGAAATCGTTCTATTCCCTAAGTTTTTATTAAAACCTTTTTCGTGACGTCATCAAAGTACAGAGCCTTAAACAGTTAATTTGACGTTATTTTTATAAAACTGGACTGTCACACTATCAAGATCCTGTTGATAAAATTGTTTATAAAAATTCTTAGTGAGATAAGGACTTTTAAAATATCTCCGGCACATTTTATAGCGTTTTAAAAGAAAAGGGAAGTATTTGTTAGAATGTATTATTCACTAAAAGTAAAAGCCAAAATTATCAAGGAAACACTGCAGCACTGATCATTCATAAAGGGCCAAATCGCCAAATGCACCACAAAAAATGTAAAATTGAGTTAAATATAAATTGCATCTCACTTCGATCTCAAAAGGTTTATATGAGAAACTGTGATTAAACATTGTTTTAAACAATTTATTATCATTGCATTGTTGTAATATTACAGAGAATAAAATGCCGAATGCTAAAAATGAAGACCTAGGAAGTGAGTGGCTTCGATTTGAATAACAGCGCTTTGCAGAAGTGCAATAGTTTTATAGTAAAATAAAATAATAATGTAATAAACGTGTTTTTGTTTTTCCACCTTCTTGTTACAGTTTGTACAGCAATGGTAAGTATGGGAGGATTTCTATCTGAGCCTCGTTATTGGTATCGTGCTTGTTTTGTAAAATATACAGGTTTAGCTTAATATTTGGCAAAGCTGCATATATAACAATCAATTGCTATATTTTAAAGAATGGAAAAGATTTTCGGGATGCCTACTTAAATCAAACATTGCTCATATAGGTAATAATCAAAATGTCAACCATGTGGCTCAAATTTAAATTACCATGTACATACGTTACATGACTACAATATCCGGTTGACAAATAACAAGGATATGACAGTATTATAACTCCTGATAACAATAAATACTATGCACTATGGTTAAATATAACGGTTATAAATCTGTAATATAAATGTTACATAACGACAACAATAACATTGCATAACAAACATATAACAGCAATGTTACTTGTTGAAAAGGTTACATAACAGTAATATACCTGTACTGTTACAGATATAAAACAAAATTTTATAGTTGTTACATTGCAGTTATAATACATTGAGTGGGAAATTGAAACTTACATGCAACAAACATGTAATAACCTGGTGATGTTACATGTAATATTTGAAAGAACAATGTTATATAGTGTATGTGTAAATGTTATTTAACTGTGTTTGCTGGGAATGTAATGAAATCAGCACTAAAGAAAACCGAAGAGTGATCTCTAGAGAATAATCTTAGAATTAATCCCAGCAAAGCCACTCTCGCGGATTTCACTCGTAGAAAGAACATCACAAACAGAATCAACATAAAACTGTTTGACACAAATGTCAACTGGGAGAACGAGGTTAAGTACTTAGGTCTAACCATCGACTCCAAACTAACTTGGAACTCCCACTAAGACAAAACAATCACCAGGTGCATACAAACATTAGTTATTAGGAAAAGGGCTATAGGTAGTACGTGGGGGCTCAAACCGGAACTGACCCTCTGGCTGTACAAAACCATGGTCGGACCAATAATTTCATATGGAATAATCGCCTGGTGGTACAAAATAAAACAAGCAACTGCGATCCACAAAATCAGCAGAATACAATATCTAGCTAATCGGTGCATCACTGGAGCCTTTAAAGGCACCTCAGGACAAGCACTGAATGTTATCTTAAATCTGCCACCTCTGCACATCTTCTTGGAAGGTGAAGCCAGAATGGCAGCCTACAGATTGCAAAGTACTGGTCACTGGATGACCACAGCTAATAATCTAGGATATGGCAAGATCATGTCACATATCAACAACCCAATATTAGAAATGGGTTCTGAACTTATAATCAAAGCCTATGACTTTGAAAAGAACTTTACTGTACACATAAGTTGGGATCCAGAGCAACTACCAACTCCAACAAATAAGAACATTATTTTTTTACACTGATGGATCTAAGTTTGAAGGGGGTACAGGCTCCGGTGTGTACAGTACCACTCCTAGAACCAACGAAAAAGTCAGTCTAGGAAAATTTTGTAACATCTTTCAGGCTGAAGTACAAGCTATTAACGTATGCGCAAACATCAGCATAGAAAAGAAGCTGCTCAATCGAGTAATGCACATTCTCTGAGACAGTCAGGCAGCACTGAAAGCGCTAAACGCTTTCAGTACTTTATTGATACTGGTAAAGGAATGCAAATCCAAACTTCAAACCTTGAGCCAGAGAAATACAGTAAAATTATACTGGATTCCAGGTCACCAAGGTATTGAAGGAAACGAAAAGGCGGACAAGCTTGCAAAAGAAGCAGCCCGTAATGCTATGACCGGTCCAGAACCTGGTCTAAGCATTCAGAAAAACCAAGCCCGCTCAGCCATTAATGAATGGGTCAATACCGCACACCAACTAAGGTGGAAAAACTACAATTAAGCAACACACTGCAAAAGATCGCTAAAAACTCTGAATCCACAAACCACCAAAACCCTGTTGAGACTGAACAGAGCTCGAATCAAGCAAGTAGTCAGTCTACTAACAGGCACTGGAGCATTCAGAGAATTTATGAACAGGATCAAAATCTATAGAGATGAACCTGTTTGCAGACTATGCCAAGAAGATGATGAAACAGCCTATCATATCTTTTTTGAATGCCCAGCATTAGAGCGTAAAGACACCAACTCGACTGGAGCCTTAACTCTATTGACAACCGCAAGCTAGTAGGGGATATTGCAAGTCTAATAAAAGATACGGATGTCAGCCTGCTAACTTGAAAACTTTCGACAGTACAAAAAGCCCAATGGGCTGACGTACGCATGCCAGCAAAAGGCGTTCCGGTGGCTCACAAACCCAATACCCGCTTTACATGTGAACTACCGCCGAAGAATGAAACAAATGCAGCAGCTCATTGCTTTACTGAGATACAGATGCAAATAACAATTTGCACATAGTTCAGGCTTTACTCTTGACTAAAGTTGAACCCAACAGATACAGCATAAATGCTGTAAAGCAGAAAAGATGTCAACAAAAAATGGGTTCTATTTAAGGTAGCCGGGACACACAGACTCAAGAAGTGCTCTGTAGCACATGTAGGAATAGCCTGTTTCCTTGCAATACCTCACTAAATGTTGGAATCGTATATGCAGCCGCCTGCTCTTCGAATTCGACCACCGGTAATGTTTTTTATTTGAAAATTTATGTAATTTATTAGAAATGTGAAGGTATTTTTACCCCTAGCTTAATTTGATTTTAAAAATTATATAGCTTCACAACGGCCAGTTACAAGAGTAGTTCTGAGTAAAGCTCTTTACAGATATTTTTAAAGAAAACTTTATAGATGCGACTGTAATAGGAAGTACAGTAGCATCCTGTAACCTTTTGGTTTCATTTGCACTGATTGCTGCAGCCATTTACTCCTTGATAGAGAAATTAAGTTGTTACAGTTTTCAATTTTGTTAACTTTGAGTATGATATGAATGATGTGAACCACCTGAAGATTGATTTATTGGTAGATAAAGAAAAGAAAGATTTATTTATTAACCGTTTCAAGTGAAATTCGGTGTTGATATTTTTTGTAGTGGTTTTTTAGAATGATTGTAGCCGTATCAACAATAATTTTAGATATATAACTTTGTGCTACAGGTAGTAAACTGTGACTCAAGTAATACAATATTATCCTAAACCTTACTTTCTCTTCAGTTACAACTGTTATTATTGAAAATTTATGGACAACAAATGTCCACTCTGAAAAAGAGTTGTATGAACTAATTGAAGGTGGTTTGTCAGACATAGAGTGCTTCAGCGACAACGACAATTACTGTTGGGAGGATGACTGCATGACTGTCCCAGAAGGTAGTCTAGTCAATATTTGTACTTCAAGAGTAAGTTTATACGTTATCTTGTAGATATCCTGGTAGAAGAAGCTACAACGAGCAAGAAGGTACTGTTTTTGAAAAAACCGGAGAAGCTGTTCTTCGAAGCAATTCGGAAAGCGAAGAACAGCTGAATGCTTGTCCCAGTATTTTAGCAGCAGACAGCTAACATTTGTGTGTTAAAAAAGCAGAATTGTTTCACATCGTACCACACTAAATAATAGATGTTTTTGAGATACATGCACATTTTTTACCATATTGAAGCTTCCCCCCCCCCCCTTAACCTTTGGATTACGATGTATTTTTTAATAGGGCGTAATAAAAAAAATTGAAAAATGCCCAAAAATTCATTCTGTGCATTCAAATTTCATAATTTTTACACAAAAATAGAAAATTCATAACTGGAAGGGTTAAGCAAAGTACCCTTATTCTTACTTTTTGTGAAAAACATTATTTAATAAAGTTATTTCAAAACTGAAGAAAAGCTTAAATATGGTTGTTGGTTAAAAAATAGCTTTCACTAAGATAATAATATTTTTGGGGTAAGCAGAGCAGAGCTTTTAAAACTTCCTTATGAACGAAAACGTTATTCTTAATAAACAAAGGGAAACTGATCTTTTATTTTTAATAAGTATTCTTTCTAAGCAGGGTTATACCAAAACCGAAGAAACGTAAACAGTAAAAAAATTTCAATTCAAAACCATTTTATCACTTCTATTTTTATTTGCGTTGAATACATTTTAACAAATACAGAATTTAACAATCAGTTATAAATGGTAATAACAAATACAAATGCGCATGTTGTTTGTTTAGATAATTCCAAGCAGGGCCGGAGTGACTTCAAACAGGCCGCTTTCAAAAATCATTTTTCTTCTAAGGCAAATAAACCCAATTATATAACATAAAATAACTATTTATGTTACAAGTAGGAAATTAAGGACACAGCATTAGTTTTTGTTGCTATGGTTATTATTGCTAAGAAGTAATACGTGCTAATACAAAAAAGTGGGTGTTTTTGGTCGCTAAACACTAGTGATGGGCATAATCGGATGATTTAAATAATCGGAATGTTCCATTTCGGAATGTTTATAAAATCGGAATATCATCCGATTATTTTACATTCCGTAAATGCAAGCAAGGGAAAACGAGCGAAACAACAACAAGCGGAAGGAAGATGAAGTGCGTCGAAATTTGCGATGCGAGCACTCGCCGTTGCGCTGTAAGCCCTTATCTGTGGTGGCATCTATTGTTTGGGTTTGTTAGGACGGCCAGTAAAACAATTTATGAGTTTGAGTCGCACAGTGGGATGTGAGGAAATAAAATATTTTTTCAAATTATTACAGTAGTTACCTTAATAGACTTTCGGAAAATGGTAGTGATATTTTAAAGTTTAATGGCACATAAAGTACATAATAGATAGTATAAAACAATACATGAATTTGAAGTCTGTAAGGTGTACTATCTAATAATTAATCTACGAAATACCACTGCCATTAGTGCCAGCATATAGCAGTCAAGTGAGTCAACACAACATTCCGTATTCCCTTCAGTTCAAATTGGCATTTCGTTTTCTCATTTTGTATACCGAATAGTAAGATAATCGAATTCCGAAAGTTCAGAATTTTGTGCACCGAACAGTAAAATAATCGAATTCCGCAAAGTTCCAAAACATTCCGGAATAATCGGAACCTTCCGATTTTTTGAACAATCGGAAACTTTCCGATTATTCATTCCGGATAGGCCCATCACTACTAAACACTGCCAAAATAGATCAGCAGAACAAAAAAAATTTTTTTTCAAAAATGTTTAGGTAATAATACAAAAAATATAAAACCATAAGAAGATTAGCAAACTCTTACTGCACAGAAGTGTAACTAAGTATTAAGTAAAAAATGAACAAATATAGTATTAAAATTCAGGTAAAATATCAACTTACAAGCAAGTCTCTCATACTTTTACAGACACTTATCTGTCTGGATTTCATTTTCAAACACTTTCACATTTACCCACCTTATTTATAAACTCAATTTTATGAAATTTTTGGGAAAATGTTTTCAGGGATTGGAAAGTGTTCTTGACCATGCGTATCCTTGCAATAAATGCATACCTGATGTTTGTAAATACGATGAGAGAGAGAGAAACTAAGCATAAGACTTTGTGAGACTTCTTTGCGAGCACCGACTCCGCTCACCACCAGTCCATCAAGCTAGCGCCTGATTGCCTGGCCCCCCAGTCCGGCTCTGATGTCAACGCATCACTGAGCTTAAAAGTAATAGTTTCAATTTCTTCTATTTTTTAACTCTCGGAAAATTTTAAAGGAAAGTGTGCTGTATACATCTAGCATTAATTTTTCTGAAAGAAAGTTATTTACACTTTTGCTCTACAATAATTAAATAAGCAAATAAATTAATGTTTAAGATTTAGCACTGAAGTCTCTATGCTGCATCACAGAAGCTACAAATCGTTACATTTATTTAATATATTTTTGAAAAAGCTTTTCACATGGTTGAACACCACCAAAACGCTAAAAGCCCTGAAGGAACTGGGAATTTAACCCAAATATATAAAGTAAATATACAAGCGAGGAGAATTTATAAAACTAGACAAAAAAGGAGCATTATTTCAACTACAAGCAGGGGTGA
Source organism: Agriotes lineatus (assembly GCA_940337035.1). NCBI lineage: Eukaryota > Metazoa > Arthropoda > Insecta > Coleoptera > Elateridae > Agriotes > Agriotes lineatus. The sequence goes on along the minus strand of CALNHX010003266.1, from coordinate 40,091 downwards.
TGCAAAGGGATTTACTTTCTCCAAGCCTGTAATGTCGCATTAGAATAGGCCTTCTGTAAATTACTGTGCAGCAACTTTAACCTGAACATAGCTGGACAACAATGTCAAACTAATGCTTTGCAGATGCCATTCTACTTTTGGGAAATACTAGTGGAAAAGCAATGTGAAGATGATCAACAATGACCCAGTGTGTAAGAATGCAGGACTGCAGAAAAAATTTGAAAAAACAAACCTCATAGTAACAGGCCTGTAGCCACGAGCTAATTCTAGGAGCTGATCATGGTATTTCAAGTGGGTGAAATAATTTTTTTTATTAAAAACCTAGATACAGCCTTTATATATAGTGTGTCCCAGGATTGATGTTACGAGAGGTGAGATGTACTAAACATTTTTTAATTTTATTTTAAGATTGTGGGATTCGGTCCTGCTTGGTGTGAGGAGAATTTTAAGAATATTTTCAGTTTTTGAAAAAACAAGTCGGCCTTGACAGTGAAGACTATTTTCTTTTCAGGTAAACTACCATTTTTGTTTATAATACGGCAAAATTTTACTAAGAAAAATGGTTCAGAATGGAAAATTATGGCCCTATACAAAATTTTAGGAAGTTCTACCTACTTAGATTAAACCGTCATATTTAATAAATAGTACAATTTTAACGGTTTAATTTAAGTGTAGATTTTCCTGAAATTTTGTATATGGCCATAATTTTCCATTTTGAACAACTTCTCTTAGTAAAATTTTGCTGTATCATTAACAGAAAGGGTAGTTTACCTGAAAAGAAAATAGTTTTCGCTTCACTGGCAAGGCCAACTTGTTTTTTCAAAACCTGAAAATATTCTTAAAATTCTCTTCTGACCAAGCAGGACCGGATCCCACAATCTTAAAATAAAATTCAAAAATTTTTAGTTCATCTTACCTCTTGTAACGTTAATCCTGGGACACACTGTATATACATCTATTAAAAGCATTCAAAAACAACGAAAAATAAACAAAAAATATTTTGATTAAAATATAAGTATAGAGCAAAAAGAATAATTAATAAAGTTGCAAGCTCCTGATACGTTTGCTATTAAATTTTCTGAAATGGCATCGATGTTGAGTTTTTGTATGCGTTACTTCTCAAATTCAAGCAGGATCAAATTTGTCATTCTTTGGTGGCCCATGCCCATTCCTTGGGGAATGGGATGCATCTGGATAACTGTAACAAGCAAATAAATCTGTATGTTAATTTAGTTTTACATTTAGTTGTATTTTTACTTTACGGTTTAGTGGAAGAGCAGCAAGATGTTGATCTTGCTAAATTCCACTGTTTGTTGCTTGATTTAACAACAATAAAGACAATTATTATTACTTGTTTGGGTCAGCATTGAGAAGGTAGATTTCCACACTGCAGTGCTACAAGCAAATGATATGGCTGTAGCCAAGATATTATATGTAGGTATCCTCAAAGGCCAACCATTGATTAAACAGTGTGTCCAAAATAAGGAGGGCCAGTATGGGGATGTCGTTAATAGTACGAGAAACAAATTTGGTTAAATGGGAAAAAAGTTGCGTAATTAAGGGACTAACAAAATGACGCCTAGAAATCCTTGATATGATTTTTCGTTTTTGAGTTATTTTAGAAAACCGAATTTTTGGATTGTCTATTCTTTTTTTTTCTGGCGTTAATATTAAAGTTAGAGTGAAATTGATGAAACTTCTTTATAGAAACTTTCACAGACTTAAAGATTAGGTTATCAGTTTTTTTCAACTTTTCATCTTCGAGCAACCATCATCAACTTCATGTTTTTAAATACAGTGTTTATTTTCTGCTGTAAAATTTTAGAAACCCTTTTTATTCTGAATTCAGCAATGTACCACATATTATGGTATTTTTTGATCATCAACCAATTTTTAAATACGATCCTGTGTCCTAAAGAATTTCATACGTTGTTTCAACTTTTGTAATATAAAGAAAGAAATAATGAGAAACACTGGATGTTTTTAATCCTTAATAATCGCATATGGTCTTGGAATACAAATAATTTTTAATAGTCAGTAATTAATTGATATATTGATTCTTTTTCTTAATTATAAACAATAATTAAAATTAGAAATAAAAACATACAGGGTGGCTCATTACATTTTTCTTTAAATTACGAAGCTGAAACAACCTTTTTACTTCCTTTTACAATAAAGGAAGTATTGGAATTACGTTTTGTCAGTTTCGTTCTAATTTTAATATTAACTCCAGAAAAAACAACTAAAAAATCGAATTTTCTGTTTTTTAATATATGTAACTCAAAAACGAAAAGTCATATCAAGGTTTTCTAGACGTCATTTTTTGGACCCTTAATTACGCAACTTTTTCCCTATTCAACCAAATTTGTATCTCTTACTATTAATGAGATCCCCATACTGGCCCTTTCTATCTTGGACAGACTGTATATTTCTTGAAATACTACGAGTTAACTTTCTTCCTCTTCATTGATAATAATTTTTACTTCACGTTTTCTTTATTTTCGACCATTTTTACAAGTTTTGCAATTGTTGTCACAATCACTCCATAGGGCCGTTCATGTATATCAAAAATAAAAGTTATATGTATCCGACCGTAACAGGACTTAAAAGTTGCGTTTTGATGAGTACATTACCAGGGAATATTTAATTTTTGGTTTTATTAGCACTTTCAGCTCTCTACTTAGGTTCAAAGTTTTAGAATTCTGGCATGTCAGACCAAAATAGATAACTTATTCCTTTTATGGCAACCCATGTAATACTAATAATCATTGTAAGGTGTTTGTACTAAAAATAGAAGAGTAGTAGTGCAAATAATATATTACTTCAAAAATAGTTAAAATAAGTTCACTGAAGACATGGTAAAAATAAATCAATAAATCACAAAATTGCAAAAGATGTAAAATTAGTTTATCCTGCTGCATCATCTTGTTTAGTCTTGAAGGAGGGCATTTCTGATCTGGAGTTTGATTTATTTCGTATTACACCGTCTCTGGACACTTCTCCAGCCACTGATAGGGTAGCTTTTGTAACCATTTTCACAGAGCGTTCTACTGCCTGTGTGTGGCAAGGAAAAGGTGAAATGTCTATTAAATCTTTCTCTATACCTTCCATTTTCCTTCTGATGATTATTTCCAGTTGTTCGTCAGATATGAAGGACAGAATAAGTGGAGGAGTTACTTGAAAATCAGGCCACACTATCGTATCGAAATAATCCATAGCAGAAAAATCTATTTTCGGTGGCTTGAAGACTGATAGACGTAGACTTACTGCTTTTTCTGGCTTTAATGATTCTTCTGGCGGCAAGTTTCCTGATGTGATGTCGGCTGTCCAAAATTATTGTTAAAAGTAAGTTTTCCGGATGAGCGAAAAATCTATTCCTCTTCAATACTGGATCAATTATTGACTTCAGATCATTTGTTAGGTATCGCGAAAGACTCATCAATTTGAAAAAATTAGAAGATCTTTCTGTGCAGGAAGGTTTTTTTTTAATTTCAAACCATGCAGGAGCGTAGATTTTCATAATATACTCCACTAAAATTTTAAGTTTTTGTCTGGGTCGAAACACATAGTCTTAAAATTCGATTGGCCGCAGTGAGCTAGCGAGAATGTGCTAACTTTCCAGGATGTCGATTTGCGAGTTTTACAGGAAAATCCCCAGAAGCTAGAGTCCTGCATCGGGTCGGGTACCCGCGGGTACCCGCGGGTTACCCGCATTGCGGGTCGGGTTGCGGGTAGGATTCATATCAATATTGCGGGTAGCGGGTCGGGTACGGATTTGAAACTGCGGGTCGCGGGTCGGGTACAACTTCATTTCACCGACAGAAATATTGTTTGTGCATGAAAAAATTATACCTAATAATAATTTGACGGCGCAAGTGGTCTAATAGTGAAATTTGGGGTCAAGTACGGCATAAAAGTGCAAAACTTGCGGGTCGCGGGTCGGGTGCGGGTTTGAAACGGTGGGTCGCGGGTGGGGTGCGGGTATAAAAATGTGAAAATTGCGGTTCGCGGGTCGGGTGCGGGTTTAAAATTTCAGAAATTGCGGTTGGCGGGTCGGGTGCGGGTCCTATATATTGGACCCGCTCAGGTCTCTACCAGAAGCTACTGCTTGATAAATCTCATAAAGGTATTTTTGATCCGTGTTAAGTTTTTTAATCACATCTTGTTCAATATCGCGCAAGTTTCCAGCTACTGTCATAAAAATTAAAACTCGAGTTTTTTCGCAGGCGGTCAAAGCTTTCGCGGTAGGATCAGAATACTCTCGAGGTCCAGTACAACCATCGCCACCAGTAAACAAATGCCTTAGTGGCAATTCATTTGCATGTAGTAGGTAAATAAACCACTGAATGTAGTCCAAAGAATGGAATTACGCCACTCTTCCAGCCGGTGTTAGTTGGTGTTCCAGCACAACCAATACAAACAATATTCTCAGAATCCAAATCGTGTCTTGAAATAAAATCTATAATAGAGTCAGATATGGCTTTACCTGTCCCAGCAGGTGGTGTCACATGGCCCAAGTAGATAGATCCTGGTTCAGAAAGGATCGAAACATGTTCTTCTATTTGTATCTTCGAATAAAAACGTTCATCTTTCTTTTTTATGTTGAGTGTTTTATTTTTCCTTCCATCAAAATATATACTTTAAAGTTCAACCGTAGATAGTTTTTCTTGATTTTGATACTGCCCTCCGAACTTTATTCTTGTCAATTACGAGGGTTTTTTCCTCAGTGGTAACAAGCCCAACATCTTTAGCTTATATCAAGTCAAAATTCAATAAAATAGTTACTGATAAGATAATAAACCATAAGAAACAAATGAATGAAAACGAAAATAATTTATGCTTGTTTGACAATAGCTAGCTCATTATTAGTTGCAAATGATCTTTTTCGCGTCAGAAATTTGGTATCAACTGGATTCCGCTAGCTAAATATAGCGAAGTTTGTTTAGAAACAGGCTTTATCCCTTCCAGAAATTTAAGTAAAATAAAGGTATATAAAATGTTGAAGACGTGAGTGAAATTGGCTTTTTCGGAAAATTTGACTGCCTGTAGAGGGCTAAAAGTATTATCAAGGATTTTTTAAACTATTTTTTCCGTCATTTGCTCGTCAATACGCAGCTTTTGAGTGCTATTACAGCAGAAAATTTAAATTAAAAAAACTTTAGCCCGCCCTAACGCTCAATCTCGACCAAACTAAAATTATATGAAACTACTATCCTAACCTTTCTGAATATAGCAATTACGTTGTCGCTAAAGGAAATTCGGAATATTAAGTTCATTGAAGTGTCATGCCAAATGGATGTAAACATTCTAACTTGGGAATGACTTAATCTATCACGATAATTTTTGCGTCAGTTTGTGTGAAATCTGAGTGCAACGAACCAAAAGCTTTTGTGTGAGATTTGTCGATTTGTATTCATGTTACCAATAATAGCCGTCAAGCAATCGCTTAAATATACTGTCAGATTGGTGTAGGGAAGCACTCGTGGACTACCGAGCTTCAGGTCATGAGTTAAAATTTTGATCTGGGCAAAAATTCTCTAATAAATCTCTACAACTACTTGCGTATGCTGACGATAGAGACGTAATTGGGAGAAGTGTGTTAGACATGAAAGAGGCATTTATTGCCCTGGAGACGGCTGCTGCAAAACTTGGACTACAAATAAATGAAACCAAAACTAAATATTGGCTGTAACCGATGAAATCCGATTACCAAGAATACGGCGGAACCTGACAATTGGCGAATATAATTTCGAAAGTGTAAAAGAATTTGTCTACTTGGGCTCACAAGTCAATCAATATAATAATATTAGCGAAGAGATCCACAGACCCGTAATAATTTCAAGCAGATGCTACTACGGACTAAAGAATCAATTGCAGTCGAAAAACCTCTGAAGACCAACAAGGATTAAATTATACAAGACCCTCATAAGACCAGTCCTCACATATGGTTCTGAGACCTGAGTTATAAACAAAAAGGATGAGACTACTCTATCTATCTTCGAACGGAAAGTGCTAAGAACTATATACGGGGCAATAAATGAAAATGGACAATGGCGTAGACGTTATAATTTTGAACTCTACAAGAAATACAATGATAGTGATATAATATCTACGATTAGAATAGGGAGGCTACGATGGATAGGTCATGTAGAGCGGAAAGACTAATCAGAACCAGTAAGACAACTGATAAAAAGTAACCCAGAAGGTAAAAGATCAGTAGGGCGCCCAAAAGCTAGGTATATGGACGCTATTGAAAAAGACGTGAAACTTATTGGAGTGCAGAGGTGGAAATAAAAAGCAAGAGACCGAAGTCAATGGCGGAAGATTCTCTAGGAGGCTAAGGCCCATAATAGGCTGGGGTGCTAATGATGATGATGAAAAATTCTCTGAAGGTTATGAAAAGATGAGGATGCAAATTTCTATTGCTGCTCACCTTTAATTCTGAAATGACATTATCGGCGCTCTCTGCCACGTTCGCACTCTTTGCTAACGTTATTGACAAATCACCAACTCAATTTTAAATCGATTTCTTCTGTTTATATATACATATATATAATACAGCTCTACAGGTCTTGTTGACCCAGGCTTTAAAAGTTTTTATTATTATTTTCCACTTTAGTCTGTCCTTTACCTTCTCTTGCCATTCTTCCGCTCCCACTGATGACAGGTCTTCTCCCACTGCTGCCAACCATCTTCTTCTTGGCCTTCCTATCCGTTTCTTCCTTCCTTCACCTATTTTAAGTATTTTCCTAACGAGACTATTGTCGGGCATGCTTATCACCAGCCACCTTAACCTTGTGTTTTTGCCTTTTGTCCAATATTTGGTTTTCTATACATATATAGTTCCATGATTTCCCGATTTGTTCATTTTCTCCATCCCATTCCCTCTACTTCTATTCCTCCGTATATTTTTCGTAGTATTTTCCTCTCCCATATATTCAGCTTCGCTTCTTTGTGTTTGTTGAGGATCCAGGTTTTGCACTAGTATAATACAGTCGGTCTTATTATGGTCTCGTATATTCTTATTTTTGCTTTTCTGGATAAGATTTTAGACTTTATTAGGCTTGTGAGGGCTCCTACTACTCTACTACCCTTTGCTAATCTTTTGTTATTTTGATTTCTTCCTGGCAAGTGTCCTCAAAGTTGAATTCTTTGGTGTCTGCTGTCGTCCATTTGATGCGGTTTATATCTTGCAGATGTCCTGCTTTCATATCCATGTACTTTGTCTTATCTTCGTTTATTGTTACTCCATACTCCTTCCCTTTTTTCTCTAACGCCTTAAACATTTGTTCTAGCTCCTTTCACCTGCTCGTGATAATTGCTATGTTATCTGCGCAGGCTACACATTGTTGTCTGTTGTTGTATAGGAGCCTGTTTCTTTGTATTACACTTTCTCTAATTATTATTTCTAGGGTCAGGTTGAATAGGTGACAGAGGGTCACCCTGTCTCAATCCTTTCTTCACTTCAAATTCCCTGGACAAACTTCCTTCTGCTGTTATTTTGTTGGTAGTATTTTGTAGTGTAATTTTTATCAGCTTCACTAATTTTCCAGTCACCCTTAGTTTTTCCAAGGCTTCATATAATTTCTTTCTTAGAATGGAGTCATATGCTTTCTTGAAATCAATAAATAGCATATACAGACCTAGATTTTGTTCATATGTGTTATGTAATATTTCCTTCATCACAAAAATCTGGTCTGTTGTTGATCGTCCTGTTCTGAATCCACCTTGATATTCGCCTAGTTCTTCTTCTTGTATTTTATGCAGTCTATTCCTAATTATTGTTGCTGCTAGTTTGTAGACCACATCTAAGAGTGTTATCCCTTAATAATTATCGCATACAGTCCTCTGTTTAGGCTTCTCAATAATTACTTTCCGTCTTCCTTGCCAATTCTTTTTAGCCGAAGTCATCCTATATATGACTTGCTCATGTATATAAGTTAATATAACAACGGCCATACAATACTGGAAGCACCATTTCAATAGATTACAAAGACTAAATGTATTGGGGACTGAGCGTCCCAAAGAGAGCTTAGAAAAAACCACTCCAGGTTTTTGTCTTACAAGATCTATTTATCTGTACAAAAACAATTCAGATAAGGTTACTTTCTACAGTATCTAATTTTTTCAGTTTTAATGTTTACATAGATAACAATTAAAAAACAAACAGAACTTGCACTTTTAAAAACTTTTTATTTATGATTCGGGTTCGGCCTTTTCTTGAAACTTGAAGATAGTTTTTATAATCTTTCTTTTACATCTTTGTAGTACGTTTACATTGTTAATTAATTTTATTTCATTAGTAATAAATTTACTAAAAGCGTCCCATGGCTCTTCTGTATCGTTAGTAATTTTTACTAACGCAGTGCCGATGCCTGTTAAATTGGACTTACTTGCATTGTCTTTTAATTTTCTTTTTCTTTGATGCACTTGTGGTGTGCCATGGCCTGTAAGCGTACCGCAGTACGCTTTGACAATTGTTGGGGCTTATTTTCTACCGCTGCTAGTGGCTCTACCAACTTTATCTGTTACGTCATCAATCTGAAAGTAGTAATATAATTAATATTTTACAGATACCATAAATAAAGGCGAATGGAAGGCAATTTCAGCAAATTTTCTTGAATTATGTAACTTCCCGAATTGTTTAGGTGATGGATGGCAAACACATCACCTTTAGACCACTTAGAAAAGATGGAGCTTTTTATCATAATTATAAAAGCACAGCCAGTATTGTTCTTCTGGCTGTAATTGATGCAAATTATAAATTTCTAATTGTGGATATTGACCTAAATAGTAGAATGTGGTAGAATAATTGCGGGATTTTTTAACCCAGCCTTTTATCTCTAAATATATAAAATTTCTCTTGCCTAAATCTTTGCCAGGACGTGATAAAGAAATGTCACGTGTATTTGTTGCTAATGATGCCTTTCCCTTAGTTAATATAATAAAACTGTAACGTTTCGCTCTTATTTTAAACAATATATAATATTAGGGCATTTAAAATTCTGCAACAATCGAATTTGTAACAATTGAAAACCTCCAGCCCGCTCGAGCACGCCGAAACGCCGCGTCGTGCCAGCAGATCATAAAAGTGTTTTTTGCGCATATAAAATGGAATTTCTCGCCGTCCGGAGTACCAGAAACATACCAGAGAATATCGAGATAGTCTCGAAATAACTCCCAGCTATCCGCTTACATTCAAATTTGAATCAGTTTATGTCTGGAGTCGGAATAAACTGCATTCAAATTTCTCAAAGCCTCGCCTGACCGTTTGGATACAAAGATCAGTTTAAAATTCAAATTTGAATCAGTTTATGTCTGGAGTCGGAATAAACAGCATTCAAAGTTCTCTAGGCCCTGTCCAGTCGATTGGATGCAATTAATTTATGAATGGTTACTGTAATAAGATAATTGAGTTCATTTATCGGCCTGGCGGTCCTTAGAGGCTCCTGAAATTTAATTAACGTATCACTGGATGTCGGCGTTCGTTAGTTGAAATTATTGTACGAGAAAGAAATCAGTTTAAATATCAAACCCTCTCGAATAGGAAAATGTGAAAACTCAAATTCGCGCAAATCATTAAGGCTTGTACTAGAGCTTAGTTAAATTTACGTACAGTTGAGTACGGTATCGTTAAAGCTTCCTGAGCGTATATTTTTGGGTCTTAAAACCTAGCACGCATTTCACGATGAAATAGGCTGTTCCCCTAAGACAGTAAAATGACGTACTTACCCTGTTAAAAATACATTTTTGTCCAAGTTGTAAAATAACCTTGACACGCGTCGAAAGCCAGATAAAATCTGTCTGGAATTTGACCCGTGTACGAGACCAAGCTCATCCGGGTTATCACAAGAACCTACACGTGCATAAAGTAATGAACTCATAGCTTCAATCACGTCCCTTTATAATTGAAATAAACTAGAATCACTCCGTTTATTTACACCGGTACTAGCTGTCATTTAATTTATTTATTGTTACAGTTCTGCCAACATTAACTCGAATGCACTGTTCTGTCCAACAACCGAGCATTGTGAAGATCGCTGTCATATGCCGATGCAAGCTGGGTGGCCTACCTATCCAGGGACCAACCACAGGATCGGCCCCAAATACAATAATATTACTTGTACATAATTTCGCGAATGATTTATTTTTATTTTGTACATTATTGAATAAATGTGTTTTTCATTAATGATTGTTCTTCGAATCAGTCAAAGTATAATTACATCGACCCTAGGCCCAAGTAAATCTACCCTTCATAAGGGCACAAATAATACAGGCTACAGATTAATTTAGAAACATAAATAACACCAGGTAGCAGTGTTACAAAACCATATAAATTTCATGAGCTTTCAAGTGAGCACAGCATACAGTGGGTCCACACAGTGCGCCAGTCTTTGATTGTGCTTTAAATGGATCACCCTGTCTATCTTTATGGCTATTCAAGCTTCTAAGTTCTACGTTCAATTCTAAATTTGCTTTTATCGTTTCAAACTTATGAAGGTTTTTAGTATTTCTTTGTCGATATCAATATTTCATTTAAAACACATTTTCCCACTTTTGAATATGTATTCTCTGAAAATTGAGAGTGTAGCCATTTAGGATACAAAAATACAAACGTTTCATAAAAATGGGATAAGTATTTTGACATAGGGTGTTCATACTGTCCATAGTACCGGTTTGAATTTCAATATCTTCAGTTTTTATTTTCTCAATTTTATTAAATGAAACACCTTATATTTTATTAGAAGAATAAGCAGAGCCTTAAATTTACTTTATTTTGACCCCAATATGTTATGCATTATTCCAAAGGGTATCTTTTTTTTTTTTTTAATTTTTTAAAAGTATTTAACCAGATCAGCAGCGTAGTGCTATACATGGTTCTGTTAACTTGTTTACATTTAACACTATTTGGCGCTTGGGGATTGCCTGTCGGCTTACCCATTCACTATTTAGTTTCATTGTTACATTAATTTTGTTTTGTCACTACACTATACTTCATTATCACTACTGTCGTCGGTTGAAAGAAGATCTTGCGTCAGTTTACGTTGCAGGCGTTGATGTATGTGTCTCATTCCTAGTGTGTAATGAGCTGCTCCTGCACAATTGTTTATATTTTTAAAGAAGGTTGCTGCTGATTTTTTAATGAATTCTTCTATGGTTGGAATATTTAGTTCAGCATGTAGTTGGCAGTTTCTTATATACCATTTTGAATTTGTGGCTATGCGAAGAATCTTATTTTGTAGGGTTTGTATTTTATGGATGTGGGTCGGTGAAGCTGATCCCATACACAGCATGCATACATCGCCACTGGTCTAATTATTGCTTTATAGATTAGCATTGTGCAGTCTATGTGTAAGGAACTTTTCCTGTTTATCAGTGGATATAGTAAAGCTAGTCTAGCGTAGCTTTCATTCAATTTGTGGTTAATGTGGAATCCCCAGGTTAGTCGTTGGTCTAAATATACCCCTAGATATTTAACTGGACTATTTTGCGTGTTCCATGGAATTTCTTCGTTATTTATTTTAAGGTTGGGTATATCTACGAGGCGTCGCAAAGTAAACACTTGAGCTTGGCATTTGGTTGAGTTAACGTTTATATGCCATTTTTCCATCCAGCTTGATATTGTGTTTAGGCTGATTTGTAATTCATTTGAGGCTTCCAATAGTTCGTTGCTCTGAGTAAGTAGCGCAGTATCATCTGCATACATAGCAATGGCTGCGTTACCTATTTGGGGTATATCGTGGACGTAGATATTGAATAGTATTGGGCCTAATATGGATCCTTGTGGAACGCCCGCGTGGATGGGTCTAACTGATGAGTATGTGGAATTGATCCTAACCGAGAATGTGCGATGTGTGAGAAATGATCGAATAATATATATCAAGTAATCTGGTATGTGGATACGCTTGAGTTTATAAAGTAGGCCTTTTATCCAGACCCTGTCAAACGCCTTAGCTATATCCAGGAATGCTGCTGTAGTATATGTTTTATTTTCATAGCCCTTTTCTATGTATTCTACTATTCTCTGTAGCTGGTGGGTCGTTGAGTGTTGGGATCTAAATCCAAATTGGAACGGAGGGAGTGTGTTAAGCAGATGTAGGTTTTGAAGTAGACGCCTGTTTATTATTTTTTCTAGCAATTTGGATAATGTTGGAAGCAAGCTGATTGGTCGATAGCTCGTTGGAGAGTGTCGATTTTTTCCAGGTTTGTGAAATACTAGTAGGATTGCATGCCTCCAGGCAGCAGGGAAGTAACCAAGTCGCATGCAGGCGTTGAAAACTGTTGCTAAGTAAGCATATGCTTTAGTTGTGAAATTTTTAATTATTATGTTTGGTATGAGGTCGCTTCCTGGGGCTTTTTTCACTTTAAGTTTTATGGCTAGTCTTTTAATTTCTCTAGGCGATGTTGGTTTGAATTCACCACCTCTATTAGGTTCATGTTGTTGCAGATATTGTCTTACTTCGTCATCAAACGTATTAGCATTATTTGGTGCTGAAGTAAACACAGCTTCAAAATGGTCCGCAAATATATTGCAGATTTCTTCGTCTGCTGTAAATGTCATGTTCTCTTCTTTTAATGGTCCAATTAGCTGGGGCTGTCAAAGAATTTTCTTAGTAGCTTGCCACATTGTAGGGTCATTGGTTATTGAATAAATGTGTTTTTCATTAATGATTGTTCTTCGAATCAGTCAAAGTATAATTACATCAACCCTAGGCCCAAGTAAATCTACCCTTCATAAGGGCACAAATAATACAGGCTACAGATTAATTTAGAAACATAAATAACACCAGGTAGCAGTGTTACAAAACCATATAAATTTCATGAGCTTTCAAGTGAGCACAGCATACAGTGGGTCCACACAGTGCGCCAGTCTTTGATTGTGCTTTAAATGGATCACCCTGTCTATCTTTATGGCTATTCAAGCTTCTAAGTTCTACGTTCAATTCTAAATTTGCTTTTATCGTTTCAAACTTATGAAGGTTTTAGTATTTCTTTGTCGATATCAATATTTCATTTAAAACACATTTTCCCACTTTTGAATATGTATTCTCTAAAAATTGAGGGTGTAGCCATTTAGGATACAAAAATACAAACGTTTCATAAAAATGGGATAAGTATTTTGACATAGGGTGTTCATACTGTCCATAGTACCGGTTCGAATTTCAATATCTTCAGTTTTTTTTTTCTCAATTTTATTAAATGAAACACCTTATATTTTATTAGAAGAATAAGCAGAGCCTTAAATTTACTTTATTTTGACCCCAATATGTTATGCATTATTCAAAGGGTATCTGAGAAATTAAGCTTTTAATAAAAAAGTTAGGATAAATGTGTATTTGACTCATGGTTTATAATAGTGCTAATAAAAAATACAGAATTGATTTTTAACTGGCTCTGAGTTAACCACGGTTTTTTCATTAATCGTAAATCAGTCAACCAGTTAACCAAAAACATGAATTAACCAGCTAATTGTCAAATTGTTTTTTTTACCAGCACTATTATAAACCATGCGCCAAATAGTACACATTTATCGTAATTTTTTATTAAAAGCTTAATTTCTCAAAAACTGTTTTGAATAAAGTATAACATATTAGGGTCAAAATAAAAAAAAATTAAGACAAATCCTGCAGTAAAATACTGGGTGTTGCATTTAAAAAATTGACAAGATAAAGATTGAAGATTATGAAATTTGAACCAGTATTTTGAACACCCTGTATTAAAAGATCCGTTTTTATGAAACTTTCGTATTTTTGTATCCTAGATGATGACCCTCTCAATTTTCAAAAGTGAGGAAAATGTGACGTTTTAAATGAAAGCTTGATATTGACAAAAAATCTTAGAAACATCCATAAGTTGCATGCATGCAATTTAAAAGAAAAGTTAGAGTTGAACATAGAACCTATAGCTGCTTGAGTAGCAGTAAAGAAATGCAGGGTGTTCTATTTAAAAAATTAATACTTTTTCAAGCCAAACTTTTTGGGCCACCTCGTGTATGTCAAAATTATTTTAAAATGTGCTTCCTTTAACCCCATTAGGATCACCTCAATTAAACTTTCTATTTGAAAACAGTAAAGGCATAATTGAAGACCGGCGCACTAACTTGACACCCTGTATAATTATAGAAAATGTTGTGCTCAAAGGGTTGTTGTAAACACATTGGCATTTTCAGTAATATATTTTGGATAACATTAAATACCATGAATGTAAGAGTGAGAAAAGGTGTAGATATTAATAACAAAGGCATGCTGCATATTTGATTACTTCTTCACCGATATATAACAATAGTACTGAAAAAGACAATTTATCCTGCCAGGCAGAAGCTTTAACACAGCAAGGAGGTAATCGGACTGCTAGAATACCACAAGACATTCGTCTAGAATTTCAAGAACATTTTAATACTGCAGGAGCTGTCCATGGCAACAGCAATCAGTGGAAAACAACCCATCATGCGATTGTTTAAGAAATATATATAATAAATTTCTAGAAAATAGGTCTTTTGAAGTATTTTTTTACCTGAATGTATTAAATTTAGAATCAAAATTCTCATTACTATTTTATTACACTACTTACGTGTTACCTCTCTAAAAACTCTTCTTTTAATTGTGTAACGTGGTCCTTCACCCCAATGCGTTTTGCTCAAGAAATATAACCTGCCTGGCTTGGCAGATTTGTCACACTGCTTTGGGCCATGCTTCCATTCTGCAAGAACGGCCACTGTTTGAAGCACCACAGATTAATTCAAACCAATTCATCCCCTGAACATTTGGTCTTGCTGTGCAATTGAACCTCCTTGTTAAATTGGGTTTGGAGGGTGTTTGTTTTCACATCATTTACTAGAAAAAGAAAATAACGAATTAACTCTGTTATTCACACACAACAATAATTTATATTAGTATTTTGGCAAATTTATTATAAGTTGACAGTTATGGCTTCTAAAGCTCTCAACCTAGCACGTTGTGTGTTGTGGTACATTGAATGTTTCACAACATAGAGGTGCTCAACATTGCGATAATTTTCTATGAGCAATGAAACTTGTTCATGTGACCAAGACACGTTAATTATAAACAAGCACAATACAATACTAAATATTCAAATAAAACTATTATAAGGATATTTGTAGAACTACGAACTACACTAAAAATGTTTAAACTACATAGTAAATATTTACACACTAAAAATTCATACTACTATACCTATACAAAACTACGTTTAAACTAATTTTATGAATACACTGAAGATAAGGCGACCAGATTTTAATATCTACAAACTAGTGATGTCAAAAAAAGTAACTATTCGTTACACGAGTACTCATTACCCGACAAGATGCGAAGTAACCGATATCAAATTGCAAAAGTATTCGTTACATTTTTAAAACAGTTACTGTAGTCGCTGAGTGAACAAGTACTTGTTCGCTCAACGATGTAGTTTAACCAAAGAGTATTTGGTTTAGCCTTGCTTTTTATATCATCATCATCTTACGATGCAAAGCTTAAGCTTGAGATTGTGTTTAAAATAAGAATGCTGTCTGAAAAAGTAGAGGTTTTATGAAAATATTTTTACGCACATTCGAACAGCGATTAGCGTTCTTAACTTGGACTTTTATAATGCTCTAAAATGAAATAGGCAACTTCCCGAAATAATGCTGAATATGCGTTATACATATAAACGAGGCTTCGGGGATGTTTTCTTTCAGAGTAGTTTTAGGAAAAAGTGTATTAGCTAGCACTTTTTAATACCGTGAAATAAAGTCGGTAATTTCCCGAAGAAACTATTATTAACAGATGTTAAAACACATAATCAGAGATCAGATAGGTTGCTGTCACTTGTTTTTCCATAAGGTTACTCTGAAAACAAAATAAAAGCAGGCCTCTTAACTAGGTTGTTAACACCTCTTTTACATATTAAATGCGTAACAAATACAACTCCTGATGTTAAGTGTGCATAAGCCCTGAGCCCAATGCTCAATTCTAAGAAATCAAGAAGTCAACATTCAGTTTTGTTTGTTTACGCAGCTCCGTGTGTGAGGAGTACTTGCCACTCCATCTGAAACCAACGAATACTCTTGCTTAACTTTCAGGTACTCTATCCGAACTGGTTGCGACGCGCGATGGCTTTAGAATAAACGAGTACTCGGTAACGAATACAAGGTAACGGATACTACAACGAAAAGTAACGCATAGTTACAAGTACCGAAAAGTAACGAAAGTTGACATCACTACTACAAACCTCCATATCCTTCCTGAGTAAAAAAAGATTTTCTTTAGTCTGAAATACAGCATGTTTATAGAAAATAAAAAGCAAAACTTGCCCATATCTTAATGGCGGATTCTACATTACAAATTGACAAAAAAAGTTCATATAATCACAAGTTCAGTTTTCAACTCTTATGGGGGGGATTAAATCAGGTTTTGTCATTTTACTGTAAATTAGGAAAGGATATTCAAATGAAAATTGGCAAATCTTCTGTACCGAAAGAAATAATTTTTAATTTCTATATATGGCTTTGAGAAATTAAAATTAGCAACCTGGAACTTCTGTGCTCCCAGGCGATTGAGATAAATATTTCGCTCCCAGTTTTTAGCCCGCCGTGTGAACAACTGAGCTTCGACCGTACTCGAATTGCACGAATTTCTGCTGCGTTATAAAGCCACCATACAGTTCAGTGTATTTGTGATGTTTACCCTCTATCTGTTAAATCTCATTTTTCGCAATGGTAAAGCGTGAGCTATGTGCAAATGATTACTTTTATCTATTTCTCAGTTAAAGCAAAAGTAAACAAAATTTTAATTTTTAAGGTGCTCACCCTGTATATATTTCTCCGAGATTTTCTCGCTTTCATAACAGGTAGACATATAATTTGCATGCAAAATATCTTGCTCCAAGAAATAGTTTTGTAGTTATACCGCCAACAGACAGACAGAGAGACAGACAGACGGAATTGAGAAAACCGGTTTTTCGTTATCTCGGGACCTTGAAACGTGAAGATCTGAAGAAATCTCGGAAAGTGTTTTTTTCGCGATTAGTACAATACTTCCTTCGTCTTTTAGATGAGGGAAGATCGAAAACGTTACAAAAAAAACTGTTTTTTGTGAATTATTTTACGGAGTGCCTCTGAGTATTAATGCTATACAGATACAAATTGTTCAAAATTTGCAAATATAATCATTTGGAATTTTTTAAACCCTAATATCTCTGGTTTTTTGAAAACCTTTTCTAATGAATTTTCGTCTGATATCTTATTTCAAAACTCTAAATTATACAGTGAATTTATTTTAATAGTTAACATAGCAGTTTCGTTTCTATACCAGCATTTAATCATACAGGGCACTTCCATAGTTACCAATGATATCAATAGATTAGAGCGTTTATTTTACGAGTTAACATACGAATTTGAATTAAGTACTTGTTAATGAGAAACTTTAATTTTGTTACCGGAATGTAGGTATACAACTAAAAAGTAGATAGGCAGGAACAACTTGTGTGTTGTATCTTTTCTTTAGTGGTATACATTAGAATAACTTTTAATTGTCTTTTTGACAAGTAATAATTCCTATGTTAACTCGTAAAATACACGCTCTAATCTATTGGTTCCATTTGTAACTATGGAAATGATCTGAATGATAAAATGGTGGCATAGAAACGAAACTGCTATGTTAACTATTAAAATAAATTCCCTGTACTGTTTATTCTATTATAGGCGACTTAAAGCATACAAATAATTTAGTCTTTTTTTAGGTGTGTGCTTTATGTAAAGGAAACAAATAAACACCTTTAAAATTCAAATTAAACACTGGAATTCTCCGAACACAACAAAAACCAAGATTTAAAAAAAATCAATCACTGTTGACTTAAGAGATATAAATTACGAGAAAACGAGAATAAAGAAGTAAATTACATCTAATATCAAATGAAAGCAGATTAAAAACAAAACGAATACACAAAAATCCTGTACCTAACTAATTAATACATTAAATTTCGAAATATTTTATCTTGCTGCTGAATACGATTGAACCTAGAAACAATCTAAATTAGTAGTTTTAGGTTTTGCTATGACAGGGTTGCATTCAAAATAAAGTGCTATTATTTAAGAAAATGGTAAATAGAAAGAGATAGGTGATACGCATGCGCTGCGCGCGAAATTTGCGGTGATTATATAAAACGTAGTTTATTTTCAATGATATAACTGACTTACGGTTAAGTTAATCTTAAACATTATTACAAATTACTGTAACCCGGGGAAATTATAACAAAATCCGGAGCCCGGTGTATAAATCCTGAGACTCCGGGTGAAACCCTGAGAGGTGGTCGCCCTCTGAAGACTACTAATAAAAACAGGATGCACTAAGGATAATTACTATTGTTATATTGTTAATTAAATATATGAACACGAGGTTACTACGTTAAACCCACAGCTTAAAGTTAAACAAACCGAAAAGCGGGAATTGAATACACAACAAAGTTCAAGGTTTCCATATATTTCGCGTCTTTTTGTTGAATGCAAATTTTAGCCAATCAGAAAAGAACTTGCATCAGAGTGATAGAAAATGGAGACACCTCTAAAGTTAGGAAAGTTTGACTGAACTACAACAGTGACGGCATTTCACGTCATTAAAACAGATTGCTCAGTTTCGTTATCAAACTAATGGTGTGAGGCTTAAAAATCTACAAAGATAGTTTTCATCAAAATGCGCCTTCTGTAAAGAACTTTTATATTTTTATTGCACCTTGGTCCATTGGTTGTAAATCTGAAGTCAAGCCGTAATTGTGTCTGCAAAAATTAACTTTTCAGCACGGTTCCACAAAAAAATACTTTGCTTTCATTGACGTCTTACAATATGTAAATTAAGAGTTCTAATAGCACAATGACATAAATTGTATAATTACTAGAGTCCGTCAAATGCCATTTTGCCATGTTTTTTACTGTAGGCCGCCCCTTTAGGGCCAGATTTCGTATTTAGGCGTTTCACATAGTAAGTGGTGAAATGAACCACATTTGTCGGTGCCATAAATGCTATAAAATGCCCTTTTTCGTGATAAATGCTATATTTTGAATAAGTGTCATATTTTAATGCTATATTTCAATCAAAATCAATATTATGTGGCTAATTCACAACAAAAGGGCTTATAAATTTCAAAATAGACAGGCAGAAGTTTTGGTAAGTGCTAGGTACTAAGGTCGATGACCCGTGGCGGGGGTGACCGCTCGTCGCGCGCCTCAACGCTCAGGTAAGTATCCCGTTACGTCCACTCATCAACAACAACCCCGCACTCTCCCCCTTCCCTTCAATGCACCTCGGATACCTACGTTCCACTTATTTGCCTTGTGTCCGTCGTTTTTATCAGATTACTTTGGCTTTTCTATTTGTGTTATGGGATTTTTAATATTACTGGTAAATTTTTTTCTAAAATTTCAACTTTTTGAAATAAATGCTTACCATTTTTTATGCTTTATTCTGAAATAAGTGCCATTTTATATGCCATATTTTGAAAAAATAAATGCCATTTTGCTATGCTATATTTTGAAAAAATACGGGAATATTTTGACGGACTCTAATAATTACTTTTCATAAACTGTCAAATAAATTCATGTTGACAGTTCTATAACTTTTATTTCATTTTTGCGTAATTAATGCACTTTTATTAAAAAGTTTGTATCTCGAATGAGAAATGCTTTTGCGTTCTCACATGAATTTTATGTTCGATCTATAAATAGTAGGTGTTTTTAGACCTCGTTTTCAGGCGCAAAGCAATTCTTTAATCGCTCTGGGGCAATAATTCTTTGCCTGTTAAAATGACGTCACTGTGCGAAAGAACGCGTTTATGGTCCACATTAGTGATGGGCAGAATCGAATACTTTTCAGAATCGAATTCATCGCATTCGAATACTTTTGAGAATCGAATGATCGTTCGAATGCAAGCAATTCGAATGCAAAATCGCACTTCCGAATACAGAATCGAGTTGTGCGCTCGCTCTCGTACTGGGAAGTGGTGAGATGTGACCTCGACTCGGCGGCACGCACAACCAGGGATACCGAGACGCTGCACGTGCACAAAACAAAAATAAAATTTGTTTTGATTGTAGGCGGTTCAGCTTACCCTATTAATAACGTATATTTGTTTTGTAATACTTAAATGTTAAATTTATAGTACCGAAAATGAATATGAGAAAGGGACCGTTTATAAAATAGTTGTTTTATTGTTGTTACAGGCCTATATGTATTTCTTTAACATAAATTATTAAGACAACAACAGCGTTTGTTTCTCTTTCCTTTCCATGTATCTGTTGAAATTTTTAGTAGATTTTTAGTTGCATTAGTGATTTTGGTGGTGCTGTATCGTTTGAGTGTGCAATCTTCAGTCTGTGTGGTAATATTAGTCTAAACTCATATGATACGCAGCGCTGTGCTAGTGAAAACTGAATCTGAAACGATTCGAGTGCAAAACAGAGTACCAACCGCCGCCAAGCGCCGATGCATTCGCATTCAGCATTCTGATAAGAATCGAGATCACGCCGAATTCAGCATTCAGATCGGAATCAAGATCACGCCCGGCGAGATTTACAAACGCCGATTAAGTATTCGATTCGAAGCATTCGAATACACTCAAAAGAATCGAATGCATTCGAGATCTTGCAAGAATCGAATACTGTAGTAATTTGCATTCGAATAGTCCCATCACTAGTCCACATCGTGAAAATTAGAGCATCCGCGGAATCTAGCACCACAAGAGCCGTAAACGCTAGTTACATAAGAAGTGCATACACAGTTTTATGTACACACGGGAATAGTCACAAAACCAGAATTATAATTTCTTATCAATTTTAGCAACCTACTATGTCATTGCTCGTCAAGCTGGCAAACAAGACTCAGAGTGGGCCGTAAAGTAATTTACGGCCCGCTTAGTGTCATGTAGCGCCGTAAGGTACTTTATGGCTTTTGGGCTATAAAGTGACACATTACTCCCTCTAAGATATTGACAGCGGTATTATATAATCTAGTTTTCCTTTTTAAATTAAATTTTGATCAAACATAAAGTTCTGTATACACATCATGACCTTAGGCGTAACCAGCGTCTTTGGACGTTCTCGTGTTATAGAAATCGAACTCCGCACCTCGTGCTATAGCTTTCACGCTGCGGGCCAAAAACGCCTGTCTTAGCCCTTGAAACAAGAATAACTACTTTTCTTCGCCTTTAGTTCGCCAAAATATCATTCATTAGTTGTTTAGTTCACCAATCGTCTGCCTGCAGCGCTCTTTTCATGTTTATACTTGTAAAATAGAATGCCATGCCACCCGCGGCCGGAGGCCTTCCAAAGGGGTAAAAATCTATCATTTATTTTGATTACCTACATGTATATATATATATACATGAAATTTCTATTATACAAGGTGTTTCGGAATTGCACGGCACTATTTTAGGAATGTATTCTCCAGCACGAAATAAACAAAAAAGTTTATACAAACATGTGACCTAAACGGCTTCGTTTTCAAGATACAGGATGTTGAAGTTTGAACAAAAAAATTTTTTTTTTCAAAAATTTGGAAAATGGCTGGGGATATTACAATGAAACTTGATGTAGGTTAGTCTTTCATAAAGTAGCATTGTTCGGTCAAAATAAATTTAATTTATTTTTACCAGTGGCGTGCATCGGGGCGACCTCAGTTACCTTATTTTAGAAAAATCTGGCACGCCACTGTTTTTTAGCCAAAAGATTTTTTAGCTATTGTAAGATTGTTTGTTGTTAAATAATATTTTTTAAAAACTTCTTTAAACTGTATTTTCAAACGAAGCCGTTTAGGTCCCATTAACGTCCAACGAACGAAATTGCTGTTACAGATTTTTCCGTTTTTTCTCGAGAAAGGTTTATTCTATAAAAAAAAATAATAGATACATCTTTCGTATAGTTTCAACGGATGAAGCTAAAAAACTTGTCGTACTGGCAAAAAAACAATGGCGTACCAGGTTTTTCTAAATAAGGTAACTGAGGTCGCCCCGATGCACGTCACTGGTAAAAATAAATTAAATTTATTTAGGCCAAACAATGCCACTTTATGAAATACTAACCTACACCAAGTTTCATTAGAATACCTATAGGCATTTTCCAGATTTTTGAAAGAAAATAAATTTTTGTTTAAACTTCAACATCCTCTATTTTTAAAACGAAGTCGTTTAGGTCCCATGTTTTTGTTTATTTAGTGCTGGAGAACACATTTCTAAAATAGTACTGTGCAATTCCGAAACACCCTGTATATACTAAGATTGTGTAGAAGTGAAATCATGTCTTGCAATCATAAACCTTTTCCGTAACTCAATATTTATCAAGCATTCGAATCAACTAAATTTAAATGTGGCGCGATGATTTTTATGCAAGTCGGTAAGGCAGATTCCATCATGCAATCATATGATGGCGTCATACGACTCATACGCGACTGTGCTCCTTTAGTATCTAGCGGCGTTCGTAAATTTAAGGTGGTGATGGTTTAAAACTTTATTTTAATTTGTCTTCGAGCAGTTTCCTGGTGGCTGAAGGCATAGTTTCAGTAGGTAGGTACTAGCGAACTATTCGAATTATGCATTAGTTTATTCCCGCGTGCGTATCAATAGGTGTTTGCCATTTTGTTTTTCGTCACGAAGGGCAACGGGAACGTTGATCCTTGAAGTACCTTTTGTGACTTTCTGTATTAACGACAGCCCACGTGCATTGCAATAACTTCATGGCTATATTTTACTTAGTAGCCTATTTAACCCTTTACCACTGACATGCGGTATGCCATACCGCTCCAAAAATACATTCTGTTGTAAAACGAGTTTTACTAGAGTTCTAGAAAACCATCTGTGTACCTTCAAGTGGTGTGTAACTGTACCTATTGTCAACTGCTGCAGTTTCAGTACTTATGCGTTTAGTTTTTGAATTACGTTGACGTAAAGTTTTCTTGCGGTATCACTTACCGCACGTCAGTGTCTACGTCCTGAAACATCCATGTCAGTGGTTAAGGGTTAATTGACAATCTCATTTGAAATGATTGCTATATAGTGGGGGAAATATATTCTGTGAGTAATTTTTCTTTTGAAATGCCAGACAGGTTGCTGTTACCAGAAGATGGAGACGCTTGTTGCAGTAACCACCTAGTAGCAGATGTTCAAAATGAAGATATTATCTCTGGCAGACGCGTTGGAGAAAGAAAATTACTGCGTTACCTACTAGCAAAAATAACCCACTATGGTTGCTTTATGTCATATGTTCCCAGCAAAATGGCAGGAATTTACTCAAGTAAGTTAGTTTACTAAAAAATGAGTAGTTAATGTTTATGTCCAAGGCTATACTGCTTGAATTTTTAGTTATAATTATTAAAAATTGTGGATCTTTAAAGTTCTATAGCTCCAGAAGTAACTAATGTACGATATATGTTCATATGCATTTTTTTGCTTATAATAACATCACCAGTTACGTGTTAAATTTTTTTGAATATTGAGGTGTAAATTGGATCTAGTTTTTGAGTTATCCCCATAACAAATTTTTTTTAGTTTTTCATTGTTTGTTATTTCGAACAAAACTATTTTCA
Source organism: Agriotes lineatus (assembly GCA_940337035.1). Taxonomy (NCBI): domain Eukaryota; kingdom Metazoa; phylum Arthropoda; class Insecta; order Coleoptera; family Elateridae; genus Agriotes; species Agriotes lineatus. The sequence continues at coordinate 16,527 of CALNHX010003266.1, read as the reverse complement.
CACTTATTTATTATAATTCATATCTAATTAAGCTTCCCATTGATATAAGATTTTCCAGCTACGTACACTGAGAAATAGTAGCTCGTAATTGATTTCGGAGGATTCCATGGCTATTGTCATTATATAAAAAACAAGTTCTGGGATTCGACTGTGTCATTGATTGTTGAGAATAATTCAACCTTTCACCCACTTTCATTAGGATTTGTCAAGAATAAAAACAAACCAGCATGGTAGCGCAACATTGAGCCCCTTATGAAGTTGGGCTAAACGTTGAGTTCTACTATTTCAAGAATAATACCATCCACATCCCATAGTTGTTCATTACCTAAGGTGGTAACTCTTTAATCTGAAAGCAAATGAAAGATTCAATTCGCACTTCAATTAAGTAATACTTAAAAAATTGTTTTTGCGTACATTATCTACTTGATTCAATAACAGTTTCGGCATAGTAAGTTGTTATTTATAATTATTATTATAAAAATATATTAATTAATAAAAAAATAGTAAGCAACTAAGTTGATTGCATTATATAGGTTCGGCAATGTTATCTTTTTTAACACTAAGTATCTTTTGAACAAAATAATGAATTTTTAATTCTTTTCATATTGTTCTAAGTATACACCTGTGGACTTGATATGTCAGTAGTGACAGTTAAAAAATGGATTGCTGGTCTTTGCAAGAAAGAATTTTGTTGTCGACAAAGTTGCAAATTTGCAGTCAATCACTGCGGTACAACGTGCGTTTCATGTGGAATTTGAAGACACTGGCAGAGGGGATGCACTATCTCAACTGACCATTCACAGATGTATCAGGAAATAGCAACGTCATTCAAATCAATCCTGATTTGCCAAATTAGCTTCTGATGTCTGACAAAGCCATTTTATTATCGATATTTGTCAATAGGCAGAATTATCGCTATTGATCTGACACAAATTCTAGGGAAGTTTATGTAAACCACTGCACAGTCCAAAGGTGACTTATTCGTGTGCTCTTGTATCAGTGGGAATCATGGGACCTTACTTCTTTGAAAATGTTAATGGTCGATCAGTAACGGTAAATTCAGAGCGTTATGTAGAGATGTTGATAAATGTTCTGCAACCAGAATTACATCGGTGAAGAATCGAAAATGTTTACTTTCAACAAGATGGAGCTACTGAGCCGATTGTTAGAAATGTTCTCTGGACGTTTGATTTTGTGTTTTGTCGACATCCCTTGGGCAGCGTGCATTCCAGACTTGACAGCTGCAGATAATTTTCTTTGGGCCACCTTAAAGTAAAAGTTTTTTTCCATACCTATTAATAACTTCAACGAGTTAAAAAACCGCATTACTGCTGAAATTGAAGCTATCCCTGAGAAAACGTTCCGACGAGTCATGTCAATTTCTCTCAACATCTTCAAGCTTGCTTTGCAGAAAGTGATGGTCGTTTGAAGGATTCTTTAAGTCATAAAATCCAAATGTGTATAGAAGAATTTACGATAAGAATTAAAAGTGTATTATGTTCTGCGCAAAAGATATTTAGTGTTAAAAATGGTAACATTGCTATGTCTAACCCTGTATTAACTACTGCAACATGTATAGTCAGCAAATAATGATCGGTTTCAAGAAATACAATACTTATCACTGCGTAGCATAAAATTAACCTCTCATAAAGAAGTTTTGACACTAGCATCCATTTAATTTTTAATGTTTTCTGTGGAATTCTTGAAGGAATAACCATAGAGCATGAAATTTCTCAGAAAACATTTATTTTAACTTTGTGGTCACTAAAAACTTTAATACGATTAAGTAATGTACATAATAGTTAAAGGCAGGCTTTTACGGCCGTTGGCCATACAGGTAGGTTTTTTTGGCTATTCCGTGGTCATCATCATCGTGACATGCTGTCAGCTTCTTCAGTAATTTTTTTATAAAGTTTAGTTTAGTTTTCTAAAATTTTGAAGAAGCTTACAGCATGAGCAGCGAAACGTCAAGTTTAAATTGACGACCACACCATAACCCGAAAGAACCTACCATCAATGTACATAAATTTGCCTTTTATAATAAAAGAAATAAAAGGGCAAATAAAAGCTTTCTCTTGTTTTTAATTAAATAAACTAGTATTAAAAAATATATTTTTACATATAAATAAATAATAAATAAATTTTTCCTTTCCTTTCTTTTTTCATAATCTACAGTAACCACGAGAAATAGAATGGCACCTGACTATTGTCGTATGTGCCTACAAAAATGTCTAAACTAACAACTCTTACTATAAATAAAAATATAATCATGTAAAAAGTATGAAGAATAAAATGTTTATAAACCAGTTGATACATAATTATATAAGGTTAACTCAGCACAAAAATGAATCAACGGAAAAAACTGTGCCCAGTTTAAAGTACATTATGATTTAACACATAATTGAGTGAATAGTCTCGACCTGTAGGTATAGTGGGATTAACATACTTTTCTCTTAGGTATATTCAGATGTTGTGGAACCTAAGAGCTTTTGGTATTCAGTCCAAATTTGAGTGAAATAAATTTTATCAATGTCGAACTCTCTTAATCTTTTTATATTAAGTTTTGAAGGCGCATACAATGATTACAATTATTGATTCTTATTTTTTACAAGTTGGTTAGCAAATTAGCTTCATCCAACTGATGCTGCAAAAATTGGCCAATTTAAGATATACTAGATTCCTAAAATTTGGCATTTATGAATACTTTTTGCTGTAAAAAACATGTAAAGTTTTTTAGCAAGTTATTACAGTTGTTTCTAACCTTTACAAGGTAATGGACCATGCTTGCACATTTTAAGTATAAAATTTCTTGTTGCCCAGTGCATTAATAGTGTTACAAGATATAGAAAAATAAGGAAATATTATAATTACCTATTAAGAAATTGACATTGTTTTTATGATTAAGTAGAAAATCTAGGTCTTGTAAACCAAAAGAAAGCACAATCTTAAAACCTCAGAAAAAGAGTTACTACTCTTATCATTAATCTCCAAAATTTATATTTTCCAATAAATTATTCGCTGTATAACTATAGTATGATCAAAAATTAATCTCATCTAGTAAGGCTATGGAATTTTTCATAATTTATGAATGCAACTATAACTCACTTACAAAGCAAATGTCAAGTTTGACATTTAAGTGTAAACATAGTTGCATTCATAAATTAGAAAAAAATCCATAGCCATACTAGTTGAGATTAATTTTTGATCATACTTTATTATATTCCTAAGATATCCTGAGATTTACCCTATTAATTTAAGCAATCTTAATTCTACTAAATACAGGAATAATATCACATAACTTTTGATTCTTATCAGTGGCGGCTCATGATAGTTGTATTTGGGGGGTGCTTAATTTTTAACAATTACTAAGTAAAAAATAATGACCTATATTCTGTCGATGATTTAATTCAAATATAGCACTGATTTTTAATATTAATAATAATCCCAAAGAAATATGCGTAGAACAAAAAATATTCAAAACTCAACACACAACGTAGTACGCAAGTGTTAAAGAACAAAACACCATCATTTATTTAATAATGGAAGAAATAGAGCATGTATCAGATCCACAAATCCATTTATTTTTTTATTTTAATCTTTGCAACTAACGGTAGGCTCTTAAAGTTAATGTTGAGTATACTTAGTTATGTTATTCTCTGCTATTTTTGTAGAAAACTACATGAAACAACCGAAATCACTCAAAATAAATAAACAGGCTCCAACTGCAATCGATATTATGTCTAATGTAAGAACGTCCTTGCTCACTGGCATTCTTTTCAAAATCAAAGACTGCCCATTTGTTTCATAGGCGTGCCAGTTATCTTTACACTCCGATCGCATTACATTTCGGGAGCACTGTGTTTATAAATAAGGCAATAACTGCTACGTTGTTTAGCTGCTCCATCACATTGAAACTGTGGTAGCTTGGTCTGCAGCATCGGCATTTTTGCCCATAATTACCATTTAGGTTTGGGCCCTATGTCCAATTTGCCCAAACAGCTGCCAGCCGCTCCGTGCAATACGAACACGCGTGTTGACCTTATAACCTATGTTATGTTGGCATTCTTTGTTGTTTTACATGTTTTAAGCTGTATGGAAAACTTTTAAATCTAATAAAACTAACCTTAAAAGACAGATAGTATGGTGTGACTGGGGAATAACATATCTGGAAAATTCAAGGTAAGCGAGGGACTAAGACAAGGGAACCCCCTATTCTCTATACTTTTCAACTGTGCATTAGAGTATATTATAAGAAGAGCAGGGTTAAATAGGGCAGGCTTACTATACCACAACAAGCACCAATGTCTCGCATTTGCGGATGACCTGGTAATCCTAGTACGAAGCATGACAGAACCAAAAATCGCAACCCAAAAATTACAAGAAGAAGCCCAAAAAATGGGGCTAATTATAAATGAAAACAAAACAAACTATATGACATGGACAGACCAAGATTACAGCAATTGAGGGAAATTAAGTATAACAACAAGTAATGGAAAAATATATACCTTCAAAGAAGTAGAACAATACACTTATCTAGGAACAGAATTTTATAGAACGCCGGGCATTAGAAAAGAAATCCAGAAGAGGCTCTTAGCAGGAAATCGATGTATCTATGCACTTAAGAGATTCATGCACAGCAAAAACATATCAAGAGGACTGAAACTGAAAATATATAAAACCATCATAAGGCCAGTAGTGACATACGCATGTGAAGTGTGGACAGTGGGTATTACAGAACAAAAAATGCTGGAAGTATGGGAAAGGAAAATACTTAGGAAGGTATATGGAAAAAAAAAGTAAATAACGTATGGGAAAGAAGAATCAATCGCAAACTACAGGATCTGTATAAAGAGCCAAATATAGTCGGAATAGTGAAAGCACAAAGACTAAGATGGATAGGCCATATATCAAGAATGCATAATGATAAGAGTACCAAAAAGACTCCTAGAAAGCAGAGTTAGAGGGAAAAAAAGAAGAGGAAGGCCCAGGAAAAGATGGCAAGAGGAAGTAATGAAAGGCATACAACTAACCAACATTAGTAATTGGAAGATAAAGACGCAGGATAGAAAAACGTGGAAAGTGATAGTGAACCAAGCCATGAGCCTACTTGGGCTGCAGTGCCAAATTAAATATACCTTCCCGTGCAAAATAAGTAACTTTTAAATGACATAGTGTACTGAAACATTAATTTTCCAAAGGATACCCAAGTGTTACATATGTATTACCTTCACACCTGCCCAGCCGCCGATTTACAAAGTGGGTATTGGGTGTCAAATAGACAGGTTATAGTAACTGATTTCATTATTGTGTGCGATCCACATGAAGTTCATCGTGTAACCAAGTTCTACTTCCGTATCCAGTCTTGTCAGATTGGCGACCACTTTTGGGAAAGGAAATGCCATTTGACAATTAAAATCAACGATATATTTTGATATGTACTGCTCCAATTAGAATTTCAAATAATTTAGTGTTAAGTAAAATTGTGTTTAATTTGTAGATATTGGATCAAATATCTTAAGTACCACAGAGTGATTACTTTTGTTAATTTACCTGATTAATCGACAACATTTGTTTAAATTTATGTAATTTACAGAATAAAAAATGTTAAAATAAATTTGAAAATTGATTGCTATATAGCATAACGCCAAACACGTTTGAAACCAACAAGCCTCCTTAGCGTTCTTTCTACAATTTCACTTTCATCGGCAAAGCTAATTGCATGAAACTTCTTAATTAACTGGTTTCACAAATAACCTTTTGTAATTACATTCCTAAGTTTGAAAATTACTATATTATCGATATGAAGTGATATTTTATGGATTTATAATGCCTTCAATTTATTTTATTTCTCACTCAACACTTCCAAAAAAATCTATTTCTTGTGATATTGATATACTGTTTTTAATTTGAACGACGAGTTAGCAGGACTAATTAATGGGTGTTAGCCTTTATATTCTTATTATTTTAGAATGTATTTTTGAACTACGCTCCTTATACGAATTATTTGCACGTAACATAGTAAATAGTTGTCAGTATAACAGTTGGAATTGATTTTTTAACATGGTTAAATTCGAATTCTAGAGTTAATCGGACATATACGACAAGACTCGGATATCTTCGGACTCAACTTCGAAAAGTAGTTGAAAGTATGGTAGTTAAAAGTAACACAACTCGTCTTTCTTACCTATATGAAAATTACTATATTACTCATTTCAAAGAATACATATTAAAATTAGACAAGGATTGGTAGGCACCCATTTAAACAGAGAGTTGGACATAGAAGAGAACGTATTAACCAGTCTCAGTAGACTAATGGTTAGCGTGTGAACATAGCAATACAAAGGTAACAGGTTCAAGTCCGGCTTGGAGCAGAAAAGTTTTTAAAATAAAATATGACTTTAGAACGGGCAAGACAGAACCTTACAGTTAGTACGACAAAGATAAAGAATCACTTTCAACGAATGCAAGAGCGATAGCATGATTGTGAGAGAGAAAGTGTGTGGAGCGTAACGAATAGAGGAACACGTGGGTAATTCAAAATCCAAAAATGGCGCGAGCAGTACGTGACGAAACCAAAATCCGAAATGGCCGCCGCATCGTGCCCCAGGCAATTTAATTATTAAAAAGCCCCAGGCAATTAAATTATAGCGCAATTATCAATTTAATTATTATACCCTCAGGGCTTAATCAATTAAAAATGGTGGGGGTGAGCGGTTCTTATTCTACTAACAGTTGTGCTTAGGTTGTGTATGGCATAAGATAATTACATTATAAAATTGAATTTTGTTATGAAATCTTGTACGAAATAGAAACTTATTCGTATCTTTAGTCTGATTTGAAATAAAATGAATCTATTTGAAGTACTTTTATACTGATAATGTTTTTGTTTCAGCAAAGAATAGTACACCCAAACAAATGAACAAGTGAAGACTGGATGTAGCGCAACTGTAAGAGTCTGAAGCTTCTATGTACTAAGATGGGGTTTGATTCCCGGCTTAGGCAATCTCAAACAGGGTGCTCTCATCCCCAAGGCAGTGAGCAACAAGCAAATGGCACTTTGCCCCAAGAAATCTGTTAATTTCAACCTTTGAAAACAGAGAATTTTGTATGATCACAAATCTTACTGTGACAACTGAAACCAAGATTTTAACATGATGTCTGAAACATATAAAGGGTTATGACCACAAATTATAACTAAACTACATTTTAATGGAATTGGCATTTCCACTTAACTCCAGCATTATCTGCCCCAAGGAAACAGAAGAATATGAGGAGCAACAACCTCATTAAAAAAGCCTGGGTTCAGCTGACTCGGCTGATAGCACCCAGTAAGGGTTCCTGCCTAGGGTTACAGGCGAAAACCACGCAAGACAGTCAGCAACAAACGAGTGGTACTTTGCTCTAGGAAATCTTCTCCACAGAAGAATTTCATAACTTCCTCTGGTTCTGATAAAATCGGATGCAATAGTTACTGTAACCATAATACCTGAAGAATCAGCAGTGACGAATTCTGGTTTATAATGCCATGTCATTATTTGAACAAAACTCTGTTCAAGAGGATAGTTGATCTCATAGATGCTCATGGTCATTCATCGCTGGGTAGTTCAGAATTCTTTTTCTGGTTGAATTTTTAAGATCTGGGAGTTTTGTATTTTCTTTGCCTTTAGAAATATATATCAATTCATATAGAGGAAACATTCGGTGTTCTTTCTTCTTTTATATCAGTTCAAATATGTTTTTAATAGATTGGATCCTATGAGCAACTTTTAATTTGTAGAGTGTTAATCTCAACCTTTGAAAACGGAGAAAATTCTATATGAACAGTTACTATGATCACAAATCTTACTGTGACCACTGAAACCAAGATTTTAAAGTGCTATGCGAAACATGTAATGGGTTATAATCACAAGTTATACCTATAAGTATTGTTTCATCGCTACTCTTTGTCCTATGGTCGCTACTTTACTTCACACTCTGAAATGCTATTTGATGCATATTTCTTTTGATTGTGGAACTTGTGTGCCTTCTAACCACACATTAGAACTATGAGTATCGTTTTATCAGTTATTTCTTACAATGCAGCTGTTCTACGGCAGGAAGGATAATTAAATGTTTATCACTATAGCCATTCTGCTGGCTATATCTTCCATTATTTCTTTATAGTAAATTTTTGTTGGATGTTCCTCTCAAAATGGTTTCTGAGTTTGTGATATTAATATGGAAGAGAGAGATGGCAATCTCTTAATGTAGAACTCTCAAATTCTATTCGATGCATATTTCATTTGATTGTGGAACTTGTGTGTCTTCTAACCACACATTAGAACAATGAGTATCGTTTCATCAGTTACTTCTTACTATGCAACTGTTCTACTGCAGGAACGATAATTAAATGTTTGTCACTATAGCCATTCTGCTGGCTATATCTTCCATTATTTCTTTATAGTACATTTTTGTTGGATGTTCCTCTCAAAATGGTTTCTAAGTTTATGACATTAATATGGAAGAGAGAGATGGCAGTCTCTTAATGTAGAACTTGAAGTATTTTTTCAGATTTTTCAGGTTTGCTCAAATAATTTACTCACCAGTGAGCTAAACGCCCTGAAACAAATCATTTGCGATTACTACAAAACGTAGATGAGCGAATATTGTTTGTTTATCGCACTAGCCCTATACTCTCCACGTAATGGTAAGTAGATAATTATTGGAAAATATTCGCGATTGCATTATGTTAATCTTTGACAATTCAACGAAATCTAAGTATAATAGAAAAATTTGAGTTTAGAGGTTTACTTGGATTTTTTTGAAGTGCAAAGTCAGGTGGTCTACCACCTGGATCGCACAACATACTAAATTAGCTTGTATTTCTATATACAGAGGTATGCTGTTCCTCCTTTGACAAGTGTACAAGAAATAGGTTATTTACGTTTGATACCATCAGTAAAACCTAGGCACGCATTTTGCTGTTTTTGAAATCAGCATATATCCACACTCTCTGAGCAAAAATCATAAACAACACCAAAGCTAAGAAGGTTTATACCATCCCGAAATTATTTTATTCGCTTCTCAATTGTTGGTCATATTTTGCTTTGAAACAATTCAAAAGTAATGTTTTAAGAATTATATCTATACTATTATAAATTTTAGTTATCTTGCAAGAAAAAGTATATAAAATTCTGCTTCATTCATTTGAGGTGTTGGTGTATCCCTGTATCGGATATTGATGTTATGAACATCTGCCCGAAATGTAATTTTATTATGTAGATAAGGAGGTGATCAAAAATAATAATTTTGTGATATAAGTAAGCGGCATGGAACATCTTATTTATTCATACTTAACTAGTGTAATTCTTTGAGTTTGTGTGTAATACACTGGTATTTGCAAATTCCAAATATAAGACGCATACAAGAGTTCTGCATTTTTAAACCTTTTGTTGGTTTGGTACGTCAAGAAATGGTACATATCACGGCATACACAAGACGGTATGACAGCGCGCATGGGTAGTTAGTGTGCGGCAGATGCGTGACGTCACTCGCATGACAACGGCCTGGAAATCCAGTGAAACGCACGCGTAAACAAAGGTTTTTAAGAAAATGCACAGATAGACTAGGAATTTTGTATTTTGTTCTGCTGCTATAAAACTATTATCGCCAGTATTATAAATGATTAATAAATCATTAGATAACTATTTGTGGAGTAAATTTAGTTACCCAGTAAACTAATAGGCAAATAAACAAAAGCGCATAAAAATTTGTTTATTATTGAATAAGATGTCATAAGCATTAACGTTTTGAGGCGCTTTTGTTTACTTTAACAACGAATTAAAGTAAACCTGTACGGATTTATTAGCCGAGTAAAGTTATTTTGCGTTTATAATAAGCAAATTACGGAATAAATTAATTTATTCTCAAATTTTATTTAGGAAATAAAAAAGTGTTATAATACCAAGCATTATTAGAGTATAAAAAAATTTTTTTTTGACCATAAAAAAGTATAAATTTATTAGAAATAATCTATGTTGTACATAATACACTAGCTAACGAGAAAAGTAAACCTTAACAAGTACACATGTACAAACTACTCCAAGTAAATTAAGACACTCAGTACAGTATACTTTAATGTTGGCTAATTTAATTTTTAGAAAAATAAACAAATGTAAATCTTAAGAAGCACACATTAATGTAAATTAAATTACAACAAACTGCTTTCGCTAAAATAATATCATTTTTTGATGTCGGTAAATTTTGAAATTTTTTCTCTAATTTTCTCTGACAGTTTTTGAAACTTATCTGCCGATTAATAGCTCGCAGCCGGATGTAGGTGCGAGTTCTGCTCAGTAACAAAAGTACTTCAAATGGTATCTTGGATGTTCCTATTTTGGATGCTGTTCTTTCTGCGAGAGTTTGGAAAATCTTTGTTTCTTGTGATAAAGATTTCCCATGCATTGCAAACAACTCTGTTTCCAGAACTAAAGCTGCATTGAATAATTCAGTACAGGGTTGTAATAACGATCCTCTGGAGATAAAATCAATCCAGTCAGGTGCATGTTTAGTGTTTAGTTGAGATTGAGAAGACGGAATTCCTAAAGTATATTTAGATTTAAATTTAAAAGCCATATATCTAGCAATATATCGCAGTGCCTCCTGATTTATTTTATCTTTTATTTCAAACGATTCCATTATTTGCATTGTTTCATCACCTAACATGTCTGCAGATAAATATTCTGGTTGTACAAATGAACTGCACATAAGTGATTCCTCCTCGTATGGTACATCTGTCGATTCAACATTATCTGTTAAGTTTGAAAGCATTTTATGAGTTATGCATATATCATTGGAATCCATGCTGTCTGTTGGAATACTGTTACATTGATCTTCTAGTATATTGAGTAAACACCTTTCATTGCTCTCTCTAGTATTCCGATTTTCGGTAAAAATTGCTTCTGAATGTTTTCCCATTATGTACCACCTCAGTCTGTGCTGAAAGTCAAGTGGAGAAGGATGATCATTGGTAGCACCCATGCCTCTGATATAAGAAAAAAAATTTCTACAACGTCTTGGTTTATTCTAGCTGTTAGGATGTATTCGACTTTATATGCAGTTTTTAGATAATCATACATTCTATCAAAGACCTGTTTGGCAGTAATATTCCTTTCTAAAAAGGAATAAGGTCCTTGTGGTTACCCACTCTCATTTTATTAATAAGGGCACTCATCCTTTGCAATAAATTTGTTTGATATTCAATATCAGTTCCAAACGCATTTCTTGACGGGCAGTTTCCAAAAAATTTTGAATTGGAATTCAATAATCAAACCAGTCATTAAAAAGTTGCACAGTTTCAGCAGCCTCCTGCCAGAAACAGTTTTTCGGCATAAGACCCTTTTTACCACAATAATGCAAAGCCTTTGCTACAGAATTAGACAACAATTGTGTAGCAGGACGGACACGTTGACGCATTGCTCCTTGTACTTGAAGGTGACTTTGAGTTAGTTTGGGAACCACTCAGACGTGGATATATGTAAGAGGCTTGAAAATAATCAACATTAATAATATGGCCTTCTATGTTAAAACCATCGTCTATCAATTGATTTCTACTGAGCTTCAGTAGATGCGGCACATCAGCATAAACAAAAAATCTTCAATTCATGGTTGATAGGATGATGGAAAAAGCAATTTTTATTATGACCAACATTTAAGGCGCTCCACAACTTTGTATTAGTAGTGCCCATATCACTAACCATTCCGACTACCACAAATCTACAGTTATAAAGTTCCGCAATAATTGTTTTCAAAATAGGTTTGGTCATAGGCTGATCAAACTGGTAATACACAGGTTGCTTCCAATTTGACATTAGACCTCTCACCATAACAGTCTGACTAGTCTTGTAAGAGCCGACTTTTTGTTCCTTCTTCTTATCAATTTCGATTTTGTTGGAAATATGAATTTCGTCAAAAGACAAAATGCAGATTCGTTCCATTTCCTTTAAATCGTGAGATTTTTTTTCTCATCAATTAAAAAACACCCATCAGCAACCCTCGACTTACATCAAAATTAGTTACCCAATTTCTCAATGTAGATAATGCCGCTAAAGGATAGTTATGAGTTTGCAAGTATCGATACGCTTTGGGGCTCACGCTTCTCAATGACACAGCGGAGGCGATATCTTCTGGGGTCCAGCAAATTTGTGCTCCCTGTTTAGGACGAAGTCATTTTCTTATCTGCTGTGAAAACCTTAGCCAAAAGTTTTTCGTATTTTTTTCGCAGTGACGTTCACTGCCTTCTTTAATTGCTGTTTCAGTTCAGAATTCTGCCTTTCCAGTTCAGATATTCTGTCCTTAAGATTCACTATAACTTCTTGACTAGTACTAAAATGAATTTTACATTTTTAAAATACTTTCTTAAATTATTATTTTATAAAAAAAATTACCTTGGTGATTGGCTCGCGACAATTGAATTGCATAACTGAACTGTGGTATTTCTCAGGTAATCGACTGTCAACATTCGTATTATTTGGTAACACTGGTGATAACGGAGCTGTGTTTTTTTTCTGAACAAATATTGTAAGTTTGTATCCTTTAAAATCTCATTAACTTCATGATGCCGTTGTCTCTTCAACAGTCTATGTGACCTGCTATCGCTGTTTTTGGGTGTAGTTTTCCAGGAATATTAAGGATAGGGACGGCATCTGGTTTTAGAACTCTGGTACTTTTTGTTGTATAATTAAGAAGCCGTTGTTGTTGTGGCAGTTCAAAGCAACTGGGTTCAAAATTGAACGGAACAAATATAAGCTAGAAAATAAAAATACGCCACTACTCTTAAACCTACCTATACATTATTTTATTAATCATTTAAAAAGACAAAAAATTTTTTTGTGAAATTATTAGTTAGTTAGGTGCTATACACTTACCATTTTTTTACACTTACTACGTCTTCTCGTTTACAAGCTACAAGCCATTGTTTACTCATATCTTCGTTTTTAGGGAACCTAAAATACCGGATGTTGCTTCTTTTTCTATAATAATTTCCGCACTTAGCAACTGTACAGTTCGACATTATTACATATACAATGTTACGATAAGTTATTGCAGTGGTTATTATTATAATTTTACGATAAATTCATTAATAAGCTGTCAATGAATTCACACAATACGCAACACCGGCATAGCCTGCATAGAAACATACACGGGATGAATACTCCTTTTCCACATTTCTGTCATGCGAGTGACATATATGCGCACTGGAGGACCAATTTTCAGATGGGGACTTGCTATACCGTCTTGTGTATACCGTGGTACATATACACTATCGTAATAATTCAAATGCTATAGCACCACAAAATCTTTTTTATTTTTGTATTCAAAATATGCGTTTTGTGTACACTTACTTCTTTTCTTCTTTTTAGCCATTAGTAATCCATCTTTGGATATAGGCCTCCCCCAGTTCTCGCCATTGCTCTCTATTTTGTGTCAGACGTATCCAGTGTATCTCATCTCATTTGGGGATGTCCTCTGGTTCTTCGTCCCGAGTGTGGTCTCCATTGTTGGATTGTCATGTTCAATCCATAGTCGGTCTGCCTGGCTGTGTGGCCTGCAAAGCACCATTTAAGTTTTGCCACTTTTGCTGGATGTTGCAGCAACTTTGATCCGTGCTCTTATCCAGCTGTTTCTTTTTGTCCTTAAGTTGTATTCCCAACACCATCCTTTCCATGGCTCGTTGTGTTTTCGATAGTTTTTTTGTTGACCTTTATGAATGATCGTGTTTGACAGCCGTATGTTAGGATTGGTAGGATACATTGGTTGAAAATACGGCTTCTTAAGTATTGGAGCAGTTGTTGATTTTTGAGGACCCATGACAATTTTACAAATCCAGCCCAGGCTAACCTTGTTCGTCTGGAAATTTCAGTAGACTGGTTTTTCTTATTTAGTTTGATAATTTGACTCAGGTATACATATTCTTTTACTGTTTCCAGAATGTAATCATTAACATTTACATTTTTCAGATCTTCGGTGTGTCACGTCTGTACTTCCGGGTAATGATATGCGTGGGTAACTTTGTTTCTTTATTAAGAAGTGACTACAATAAACCCTGAAGAAATCACATAATTAGAACTAAATACACATTAATTAAGAACCGTTACCTCTCGTTAGCTGTTGGTCGCTGGGCGGTCAGATATAAAAAGGTCGTTTGTTTTCCTACCACAGCTAACGAGGTGCTCTTGCGCATGCGTCTCTAACATCGCCAGTGGCGGCGCTTGGCGGGGCAGTTCTTTCAGTGGCAGCGATGTTACACCTCCCTTCTAAGTATCTGGAAGGTGATCTCCTTGTTCTGCTAGACTTCCGATTTGGTGCAAATTGTGGTCGGTGCATCTGTTGGCCCAGATCCTCCGAAAAATCTTCCGAATGTTGGTTCTTTCCTAACCGGTTCATTTCCTGGTGGATGGAATCCAACAGTTCTACTTGGTTGGGTACCTGTGGCCTGCTTGCCGTTGCGCTTGGTTGAGATGGAACGACAGAACTTTGTTCAGATGTGGCTGGGGCCGGAATCAGGAGTTTTCTGACCGGTGCGGCTTCTACAGAGTCTTCAGGTGGTTTTTCGCTAAGTGACCCTGATGCTAAACTATTGCGATCTTTCTTATTACTAATGGAATTTTCATTTTCTATGCAACGTTTACCACAACTCCGCAATTGGTTAGCATGCCTTTTGATTGTTTGCCCTTCAGTCCTGAGTTCGTACATTACCGAACCTAAACGTTTTGTGACCGTCCCGAATGCCCATTTTTGTTTATTATTTTGATATACTCGATACGCTACCGTGTCGTTTACGTTAAATTCACTTTTTGATTCAACCATTCGCAAAGGCTGTTCGTTCTTTGTTGGTTTAATAAGGTCTAATCTCGTACGCAATTAAATAAAGTTGCGATTTTAAGAGAAGACTCGCTGGTGATACCCCATTTGAGCCATGAGGGGCTCGTCTATATTGTAACAGAAAATTACTCAGGGTTGCCGAAATGGGTTGCCTAGTGGAATGATCTGCTGCCAGAATGGCATTTTTAATTGTTTTAGCGTATCTCTCAGCTTGACCGTTAGATGCCGGGAAATAAGGAGAGGTTAATATATGCTTAATGCCGTTGTTTTCTACGAATGTCTTAAATTCTTTTGATGCAAATTGTGGCCTGTTGTCTAATACGACTGTGACTGGAAGCCCAAAACTAGCAAAACATTCTCTCATTTTTTCTATTGTGGCACTCGTTGTGCTCTTCATAACAAAAACTTCCGGCTATTTACTATAAGAAAATTGTGTCCGTTATGTCAGTTATCTCTTTTTGTTACTAAGGTCATTTGTACTGATTTTTGTTTATTAATTTTGATGCGCTACTTTCCAATCAATAATTGTAATACATGTAGATGAACTTGAAGGTTGTGAGATGGCATATTCAACTCGTGATGCGATGGCACTAACCCGTGTCGTCAGCAAAGGTCGCAGTCATTGTTCTTGCGGTGGTAGGTAGATCTGCTGTCAGCAGAAGGTATAATATCGGTTCCAGTACATTACCTTGAGGGACGCTTCAGTTGATAGAAAATAATGTTTGGTATTCTTTGACAATAAAGTATCTTATGTTTCGATGAGTTGGTAGCAGTGTGGAGGGGATTTATTCTTGATTTTGAAAAGCAAACCATTGCGCTAAACTTTGTGGAACGTTTGTGTCACGTCTATAAATACAGCTGAACAATACCGTTTAGCTTAAAAATGTTTGATGATCTTATCCATCACCTTATGCATTTACTCGAAAAGAGCATATTGTTTGCGAATTAAGTAGTTGTCCAGTAGCGTAATGGTAATTCTGTTTAGTATCAATCTCTTAAAGACCTAGCATAACACCGTTAGCAACTGATTGGTCTGTTTGATGATATATTTTCTTTACGATTTCCCGGCTTGAGAATTAAAATAACCGTTCAACTTTTCAATGTGGATGGATGAAATGTAATCGTTATAATGCTTTAAATAAATAGTTTATAAGTTTAATACCTTTGTATTGCTCCTTCAAAATATTACAATTTGCGAAACTTGTGAACTGGAATTATTTCCATTCATTTTGGGTTTAAATTACCTATGCTGTACCTATCACAAAATTCAGGTAGGTTATTGTTATATTTATATAAAGTGGACGAAATTGTGATTATAACTAAATTTAACATACAAAATACACTATTACTAATATATGAATGTCAGCCCAAAGTTCGGTGTATACAGTTTTCTAGGCAAGTCTTTTAACGTATTTTTCAAAGTCAATATATGGTCTAAATCGACATTTTCTAGATGTATCGATGGGAGTTTATTTATGTCTTGTTCTTCAGTTGAAGTGGAGTTTATAATTGGCAACTGGATTAACTCGTTTATGGAATTGGAGTAATATTTTGTCTTCAGTAGGCTACCTTGAGTTCGATTTTTATTCACATTTTAGCGGTATTTTTATAATGTAATTTTCATTTAACGCCATTTTCTGTTTACTATTTTCCCAAGTGATTGCG